>JADRCC010579042.1:0-15931 GCA_019843855.1 Hylomyscus alleni
ATAAATTTGTCACTCAATTTTTTAAAAACTGGTCATTTGTTTTACAACTTTAAAACAAAAATATATCTCTTAAATAATACCTTCTGTCTACTAAACAGTATAAATATATTTATATAAGCTTTTGAACATTTTGGATTTTTCTCGAATAATAGACTTCATCTCAAACATTTTGATAGTATGTGAAATATTTTTCTATGTATAGCATCCCTCATATAATAAAAATGTGACACTACTGGATAGTGAGACTTTGGATACTGTTAAATGTGCAATCCTCTTCTGAGTGCAGAGCACCTTAAGTGAGATTTAGAAAATATGAAGACATGCTTGGATCTAAAGATACTGAGCCACAATGCTAAGGAGTAATTACAGCAACACAAACTCCCCCTAAAGTATGAGAAGATCCTCAGTTCTGCTACTATCAAGGGGAACTGAATGGATGCAAATATCAAGTTGGAATGAAGCAAGATGATTATGGGTAAAATGTATGAATAATTTACATTGAGCATAGTAAGTCAATTCTTTTTGAAAAAAATAGGACATATATTTGAAACTTTTCAATGGTTTTATAGATGCTACAATGTTGTTAGTACTATGGAAGCTTGTGAGCCTGTAACACCTTGGATATAATTTTTCAAAGAATTTACAAATCAACAAGATAAAATGGGTATCACTACTACATCTTAGGAAAACTAATGAGCAGAGATGGTCTAACTGATCTCTAGTTTTGTTTCGACATATACAAACACACTGTTTAAGAAAACTGTATATTTAATGATCTCCACTGATAGATATTCTTCTAACAAATCCAAAAGATTTTCCTTAGTTGTCTTTGTCCTTAAACCCTTTCAAAGTGCTGCAACTTTTAACACATATCTTCCTAAAATACACTTGATATAGTTAGAAGAATAAGATACAGACATCAAATGCTGAAGTTCCTCGTATTATTAAATGCAATCACGAGCCTTTTAGAAAGACTTACATAGAGAAAGATACCTTTTTACAGAAGAGATTATAAACATATTTCATATGCACAGATAATGCTCCCTTTGTTCTGAAAATGATTATGGAGAGTTAACAAGACGATGAGAACAGCCAAGGATAAGAATTACTTCAAATAAAATGTGCAAGGAGGCAACATTCCCTTCTCCTCTAAGACATTCCACAGTGTCACCGTAGAAAACAATTCTACCCAGTACACCCTGTTAATCAGTAATTATTTCTTCAAAGCTGCTGTTTTATTGTTTTGTGGCTATCCTTAACCACCCTGTCGTTTTCTGCATCCTGAATTCAGCCAAGACGGACTGCGCAAGCTTTGATTATCCAACATTGCCTGAAGGGAAACAGACACCGGTGGGCTTCGTTTCTGCACATAATGCGAGAGAAATAATTTATCAACCAAGGGATACACAATACACAACTGCTTTTCAACTACTCTTTTAGGACCCTGACTTTGAAGGTACTTTCCTATGTGCCCTTGTTTAAGAATAACTCGTATCACAACCTAAGGACACAGCCCTGCCTCCCTCACTTCAGGTTAATATCAACGGACCGGGGAAGAAGGCCTTGGCCTCCTGAGAGCTGAGAAGACCCGAAACTAAACAGGTCCAAATATGTCTGAAGAAGTATTGACTGAGTGATATTAATGGAATAAAATGTGCACAGTAATGGAAAAATATCTCTTTCCGTTATGGTGCTGCAGTCTTATGTGTGCCATGAGCCACACGCCAGTCCACGGTCATCAAACTTCAACTCTAACACTTGTACTTCTGTTAGTTGTCATTGTAAAGAGAACACGCCTTGAACAGCAAACCTGCTAAACTAGGGCTTTTTATGTTTGAAATCTTTAATCAGGTATGAGCTTAAATAATACCAGAAAATGCCATTTCTACCTTGCTATGTGGCTTACAATTTTAATTACTAATAGTTTCTACATAGAGGCACACTTGTCACTTGAATAAAGCTTTATTCTAGGCAATTGTTCACAGCAAATATAAACTAGTTGATGTAAACATTACTATTAACTTTGTGTCTGTATTGCCCATATAGCTTAAATTATGAAGCTAAAAGTAAAATATACTATACAACACACTTGATTACTAGCATATTTCAATACAATATTATTTAGGATATTTTAAAAATCCAAATTAAAAAAAAAAACTGGTATGCTCATCACTGTGTTAGAAAAAAATATTTAAGACAGTTAAAGTAAATATAAAAAATACTAATCAAATCTTAGTTTGTATTTCTATTCACAAAATTTAGTTTTCTTTAACAAAACAATTAAAAGCTCTGTACAATTAACAGCGGGTAAACTTAATATACATCATCCAAAGCAGCACAAGAAGATGTCATTTCTGCTGTTCTGTACAGACAGCTTGTGGCTTTTCTATGCATTAGAACAGGGATGTTCTGAATCAAGTCACAAATATCAAGGTTAAAGTCTGACGCAAATTCATTTCCTTCCCCGATAAACATGAATATATTTGCATGTTTCACCTTTAGACTTTATTCTACATAAACTAGTATAAATTGGGATGTGTGCCCTTATCCAAATGCTCTCCACTATGACTAGCATCATATTTATCACAACCGACTGTTTGCAGACTTAGGACAACCATGAAATATAAGGACAGGAAAGGATAAATCACTTGGAATGCTGAACTGGACCAGGGCTAATGGCCCACCCTGTTTACTGTCCTCTGTCACTTCATAGGTCTCTCGTCCTTGACAAGTGCTTACCTCCTACCTGCATTTTTTCTCGTTAGTAAACATGTAGTTTTCCTTTATCTTTTATTAGATATTTTCTTTATTTACATTTCAAATGATATCTCTTTTCCCGGTTGCCCCTCCTGAAAAAAAAATCTGTTCTCTCCCCCCTCTCCCTGTTCAGCAGCCCACGCTCTCCCATGTCTGGCCCTGGCATTCCCCTACACTGGGGCACAGAACCTTCCCAGGACCAAGGGCCTCTCCTCCCATTGATGACTGACTTGGTCATCCTCTGCTACACATGTGCACCTGGAGCCATGAGTCCCACCATGTGTACTCTTTGATTGGTGGTTTAGTCCCTGAGAACTCTGAGGATACTAATTAGTTCATATTGTTGTTCATCCTAAGGGGCTGCAAACGCTTCAGCTCCTTGGGTCCTTTCTCTAGCTCCTTCATTGGGGACCCTGTACTCAGTCCAATGGCTGGCTGGCTGTGAGCCTCTACTTGTGTATTAGTCAGGAGACAGCTATATCAGGCTCTTGTCAGCCAGCACTTGCTGGCATCCACAATAGTGTCTGGGTTTGGTGATTGAATATGGGAAGAATTCTCAGGTAGCCAGAAACTGGAAACAACCCAGATGTCCCTCAACAGAGGAATGGATACAGAAAATGTGGTACATTTACAATAGAATACCACGCAGCTATTAAAAACAATGAATTTATGAAATTCTTAGGCAAATGGATGGATTTGGAGGATATCATCCTTAGTGAAATAACCTAATCACAAAAGAACATACATGGTATGCACTCACTGATAAATGGATATTAGCCCAGAAGCTCGGAATATCCAAAATACAATCCACAAACCACAAGAAATTCAAGAAGGAACACCAAAATGTGGGTACTTCGATCCCTTCTTAGAAGGGAGAACAAAATACCCATGGAAGGAAACGCAGAGACAAACTATGGAGCAAGATTGAAGGAAGGACAATCCAGAGACTGCTCCTACCTGCATTTTGAATAATATATTTCCTACAAAAATGCTGCAGGTCTGATTGTTCATGAGTCATTAAAGTGTTAACACGGAAAGGGTTGACCTTTCTTGAAACTCTTTATATAACTTGTAGGCTTAATTTCTCTGCCTTCAAGAACATATGGGGATACTCAAGAAATACTGGGGGAACAAAAAGAAGAAAGAAAATACCTTCCCTCTGGTTTTACTATTAGAATAGCATGAGGTTTTCAGCTAATGTGAGGCACAATCATCCACACATGTAATGTATTATCTGCCGACAGTTGTAACATAATCTTTTTTCTCTGATCAATCCTGAGACATGAATTCTATTTAAAATTTAACAGGTTCTTTGGTATTTACATTATAATTCCAAAGGGTCTATTAAAGTTCTGGGAGTTGTGAAGAAGATAAAGAACTCCATCTTTTTGTTTTGTTTTTAAAGAGAAAAAGCAATGAAATATATATATATATAACTCCTGTGATTTGCAGGAGATACCAGCAGATTAGTTATGGAACAGTTAAAGAAAGGCACACAAGGAAAAGAGTATTGATCCTGAAGTGAAGTAGGTAAGATAATAGTTGGTGGTATACACATCACTCCGAGTTGGAGTTTACCTTAAAAAAAATTATTCATAGGCCCTTCTGAAATGGGTCTATGAATAGGAAACAATCATATTTTGTATATTTTTAATAAAATTATAAGACTTCATAACATAAAGATCTATGGATTAATATATTTTCTTTGATACTTTGTAAAATTAAAAAAGGAACCATAGTTTTCTTGGTCAATGAGATTGACATTATTGAGAGTATTTACCTTAGAATCATAGAGAGTAAAATTCCATTATTTCTTACTGATAGTCTACAAAGATGGCTTGTTGAAGGCTGTACATAGAATTGGAAAGATACACAATGGTTGTTTGTTACTGTATAGAAAACATAGACATAAATACTATCCTCACTATTCAACACAAACTGGATGAACTTCACTTGTAAAATGTGAAGAATTTAAAAATTCTTAGAATGGTAGGCCATGGGGTAAAATGTTCACCTCACAAGCACGAGTACCTGAGTCCACCCTTTAAACACACCTAAAAAGGCAAAGTTTAGTGAACAGTCTCTCATTCCAGGACTAATAAGGTACTTCCTCACTGTTTCTGCTAACCTACTAGGTGAGCTCCAGGTCAAAAAGATTACGTCCCGAAAACAAAGTGAATGTTTTCTGAGCAATGGCAACTCAGAGTTGACCTCTGGCCTCCACATGCATGTACACACATGTGTCTGCCATGTACACACATGTGTCTGCATACTCATATACACAGACCCACAAATGCATGTACACACATGTGTCTGCATAGTCGCATACACAGACCCACAAATGCATGCACACACATGTGTCTGCCATGTACACACATGTGTCTGCCATGTACACACATATGTCTGCATAGTCGCATACACAGACCCACAAATGCATGTACACACATGAGTCTGCATAGTCACATACACAGACCCACAAATGCATGTACACACATGTGTCTGCATAGTCACATACACAGACCCACAAATGCATGTACACACATGTGTCTGCATAGTTGCATACTCAGACCCACAAATGCATGTACACACATGTGTCTGCATACACAAATGCATGTACACACATGTGTCTGCAGTCACATACACAGACCCACAAAAAAATAAAGTCACCTATTAAAAAGAGAAAACCAGTTCAAGTGTTGTGAGAAAAACTTAAAAGTTTTTCTCCTCCTACAACCTTTAAAATAAAAGAGAGAAAGTAATGCACAATTGTCACACAATTTACGAACAACTCTACACTTGATTGTTAAGGATGGCAGAGGATATTCCTTACTCTTTTTTTGTGAGAAACTTAACATCAGTAAATTTTGGAAATAGAGAGCATATATGAACATTCTGGGTTCTACTCACAAGGCATATGTTAGAGTGGCCTGAATATTAAGTGTCATCATGTTGAAAGCCAAGGGGACAGCTAACTGTACAGCATTCAGAAATCTCAGTCACCTCATAAGAACGGAATGGGATAGCTTTACCCCAACAAGTGCCCAGCATGCTCCAGTACACACTAGCAACTTCTTCCTTTGTCTCACTCCGTTCTCCCAATTGAGCATTGTTAGCATATACCTGAAGGATGTTCAGAGCAATAAAGACAGCATAAGAAAGATAGAACAAAGAGACTTAAGTTTGTTCATTTGTTCTTTGGTTTGCCACTTACAGTAGTGTGGGTTTGGAGTAGTTAGAGAAAAAAAAACATATGAGTGAAGCATAAATAATAATTTAAGAGCTCCCATGCTATCATTTACTGTATTTATATGGAACACAACATTATCGTCAAAATCTTCACAGAAAGTGTCTGTAAATCATGGGAGTGTAATGCTACTGCTATCAAATGTACAACTCAAAGACTCACTTTTCTCTTATGAGAAATGCAGAATCTACAGATAAGGTTGCTCAGTAATGTCAAAGGTTAGTGGTGGCCAAAAGCAAGGTTCTAAGGACTGCACAGCATTTCCCAAAGGTCAGAATCATAGGTCTTTCATAAGTGGATGTATTGACACGCTAACTTAACTGGGCAGTAACAAGACAACATTCCTAGTCTTTGAAATACAGATTAGAAACTAGACCTATTTTTCCATACATTTTTGACCAATTCTAACTATAAAAATAGTGGCTTTTCCAAATATAAAAGCAGTTTGGCCATTCTGTTGCATTGAATTTTTTATAAGTTGGAAGATAGAAAATCTGTTTCAAAGAGTCTCAAACAGCTATTTTTAAAAAGTTTTCAGGTTTATATAACTATGTTCAGTGGGTGAGAGATTTCTCTCATTGGGAACTAGTAAAAAAAAAGAAAATATTCCATTTTTTCATATCAAGTAATAAAGACTATCACAGACAGGCTTGCTGTTATTCCTAGCACTGTTCTCAAAAAGCAGCTCTGAGCTGGAAGCAACTCAGAAGTAAATACCACAGTTCAAGGCAGTGGTCACAAATCAATAAATTCTGGCCAGCAAGATGGCTCAGAAAGTCAAAAATCCTGGGACTCAAGTCTAGTAGTCAGTTCAATCTCTGGAACTCGCATGTTGTAGCAGGAAAGAGGACTCCATGAAGTAGTCCTCTTACTTGCATACCTGTGCAGTGGCATGTCTCACCCCCTCCTCTCTTACAAAAATGTCATAATAATAATGATACATTTAAAAAAATAATTAAATAAAAATTAAAACAGGTAACACTGGCTCTGCAATCACCATCCACAGGACCTTTGTGATACTAAAATATTGGCTGTGTTATAAATTTAAATAAGTCTTTCCCTCTGGACTTAGTTGCTCTCCATGAAAATACACAGCAAGAAAGAAAAGGAGGAAGAAGGCAGGTGGGGCAGAAGAAAGGAGAGATTTGACTGACCGAGGAGAACTGTAAAATAACAAAAGAAGCAGAGAAAGGGTAGCCAAAGAACGTGGTTGTGTGAAAAAAAGCCTACTAACAAGAGAGGCCAAAGCAATAAATGTAAAGGCAGAGAACACAATTTTCTATATAGAGGGAGGTATGAATTCGCTGCCTTTGTTATGCCTTGCAAATCCAAGGAGCACATGGAATCCCATTATGAGGTTTCATCTTTCCTAGTTAGTGTTGCACACTTTAGTTACCTAATTCTTGCTTAAGGCTCCGAAAGGGTAAGAAAGTTGCCTATGGGTAAGCATGCAAACAAAAGCATTTTGGTCAAAAGACAATGAGTTAATGTGAGTAGAAATGGACTGAATATATTAAATGAAAGAAGAGATTTTAGGTAACTTGTAAATTCAGTTAGAACTAGGAAAGTGAATACTCTGCTTATGAGACTCTGAATCAGGTCATCAAAATCCAATTCTCTCTCCAGACTAGCACTCTACCAAATAATAGTTCTCAGAGTCTGTCGATGAGTAGTATTTAAATTCAAATATAAAGGTTTGCAAATATGCAAAACTCCACAAAGATGCTGTCTGAACATTAAATACTAATAAAAACAAAACCAATTTAGTTTAAACTACCGTAATGTTTGAAGGACAGACATAAAAGATATTTCTTTACAAACCTAAACAAGTTAAAATTACTGATCGTCAGAAGTTTTTCTCTGTCATTCCTATAATATTATGACTAAAGTTATCTATTTTTAAAAAATATAATACAAGTTGTGTAGAAAGGTAGGCTATTTCCTGTATTCTGTTGGCAAATCATATACACTATAATGTGGTATATATTATAAATTTATGTAGGAAAAGATTAATCACCTTTATCTTTAATTGCATAAATATTAAAATCTATACATATATGATATGCATTCTCATACAGTATTATGAAGACTCTACATCTGTAACACAACTTAACTGTCAAGTACACTAAAATAAAATGCATGCATACTTAGAATCTTAAAAAAATCATTAGAGAAACCAGTGTATTGAGAAATAATGCCAATTTGAAATGAATTATATCTAATAAACCTCTATTATTTCCTGGAAGTATGGACTATGAGAGATTTGTTTAGATAACAAGCAAATGGTAACATCACTTGCTCAAAGAATAGTCCATAATTCTTTTACAGTCCAGGTTATCAAAATTGTTATGTATTAGAATACTAAAGTCAACTTTAACCATAAATAAAATTATCAGCATTAGTTTATTAATTTTAACAAGACTCTGCTTTGCTGCAGTTGCATTTATACCACAACTTTGCAAAAGTGAACCTGGGTTCATTAGTGTCACCAATGCATTACTGTTTATATAACATGGTGATCCACTAGTGTTATAAATTGGAATATTTGCCCAGTACAAAAGGCAAGTGGTTACTTTGAAATGTAAACTTGTGATTCTAAATCCAGCGATCTCATTGTCTTACTTGTCTCTATGGTCTATATTGTCATGGATGTAATACCACATAGAAACTGAGATTATTTTTCTATAGAAATATAATCTAAGCTCAAGATATTTATTGTTTCAATAAACAAAGTAATACATGTTTATGCTGAAAATATATTGAAAAAAGTATATCTAAATAATATATAGTAAGAAAGAAAAGAACTCAGAAGAAAATCTCCTGCCTCTTAAATCATTCATAAATGCTAATCAAAAGCCTGTGGGCTCATTATGTAAAGCCTCTCTTATTTAACTTCAATTCCTTTATTTCTAACTATCAATGAAATGTCCATATTCTAATTCAAATAGTTTTGTAGAGAGTAAAAAGAAAATTATTTAAAGATATACACTTTCATGATTCATATGTTCCAAAACAGATCAACATAACGACACAAGTTTAAAAAAACTTGTGCATTCACATCTAATTATTAAGATATGCACAGGGTAATAATAAATTTTAGGGAAATAAGTTTTATCCAAATGTTTAACACAGGCCTTATACTGATAAATTCATAATAGTATGTCACCTAGAATGAGTTATTCTTTTCAATTTCAACTGCATTTGGTTCTTCAGTATGACTTATAAACAATTATTATGATCATATCCTAAGAAGAAAACCAAATTATTTCTTCTTTTCTACAAAAATATTTGTGATGGCAAATATGCAATGAAAGTAAGTTAAAAAAAGAGAGAAATTGTTTGCAAATATAAAAGGGCAAACAATGCTTGGTTTAAAAAGTAATATGATTTTTATAAAAAGATGTTAAGTGTTTTCATAATACATAATTATATATTATAACATATACAATTGTAATTAAAATGCTCAAATTAAAGCTACACACATGTTAAAGGATTAAAATAAAATTATATTTTAATGGTGGCTAAGCCGGGAGGTGGTGGCGCATGCCTTTAATCCCAGCACTTAGGAGGCAGAGGCAGGCGAATTTCTGAGTTCGAGGCCAGCCTGGTCTACAAAGTGAGTTCCAGGACAGCCAGGGATACACAGAGAAACCCTGTCTCAAAAATACAAAAAAAAATGGTGTTTATTTGATCTTAAAAATATAATCATAATGTATGGTCTTGAGTGTCCTGAGGGGGGTTAGAGCTGCAGATAAACACATGGAGTCATTAAACTCCAACAAGGTCTAATTGTACCCTGTATATAAACTGCATGTAATAGGAGTTCAGCCAACACAGTCAAGACAGCAGTTTAATTTTCTGTTTTTAAATAAGTTCACTCCTGATTAAAGATTTCAAATATACAAAGCCCACACTCTGCAGATACCTCTGTATGTGACAAGAAAGTACTGTTTCTTTCTCCTCCTATAACAATCCCTGTCTTCCAAGGTATTTTCCTGAATGACACATTAACCTCTCCAGTGCACTGGTCACATGGCCTTCACTTCTGCACAGGAGCCAAATCCACGCTTAAAATTCTGTCACGGATTTAGAGCACTTTCAAAGAGCCAACCCGTATTTTCTGTCCTCTGATTTATTCCCAAGAAGTTCTCCACATTTTTGAAGTGTACTCAATAGAGAAGTAAAATACTGCATCATTCCCAGGTCTGGAAACCATCAGTGTCCAGCCATTTTGGGGGGGGCAGAAAAAGGGAAAATTAAATATTTCAGAGTATTTGTGTATAACTGTACATGTAAACTAAAATGACAAAAACCATCTTTGGCATTAGTTAGTGGGGAAATTAAGCAATTAAAAGTACAAAGTTAGGTCCTAGGTCAAGTACCTAAACTCAGAGAGGGGAAAATTATGGAAAATGGAATTTGATGATATAGGATATAAAGGTAATGTTAAGTTCTTGTAATTTTGATTTATCTTCAACCCAACTGTTTACATTAATTCAGAAAAAAATTCCTGAAAGTAAAAGAACCCATTGAAGTTTAGATGGTTATTATCTAACTTACATCAGCAGATGGACAGAAGTGTTCATTGTATTTACTAACTTAGCACACATCTTCTCCTGACAAATGACAAACACTATGAGAACCACAAGGTACCCATGACATAGTTTTATCTCATAGTTAAGTATAACACAAAACTATAAGTTGTGGAAGTATATGTGTGACACTAAATATGTGTTCACAGTATCTATTAGAAAAAAATCTAAGACATAGTTTTGGGATTTGGAGAGTCTCAGATCTCTTTTAGGGGCGGCTTGGTGAAAAGACCCAAGATCCATTCAAGCACACATAATTCAGAAGGTCTGCCTGCCAGCAATAAAGGCCGAAATTGGATACTTGGTGAGATTAATTACCTAGATAGGGGTTGATAATGCAAGTCAAATGGGAATGTAATTAAAGTGCACCTTCCATGAAAATTATTCATTGCTGATGGATCAAGTGACAGATAAATCAAAAGGCATTTAAAAAAAGCCTACAGGTTAACTTGAAGCAGGTCCTTCCTCTTTTTAAAGCTCTGTAATTGCAGGTGTGCAATTCACTCTTGCTGTTCTGTCCCCATCAAGATACCATAAGACAAAAGGCTAGATTGTAATGTAATCTATGAGAAACAGAAGCCAATAGGAAAACCATTAGGATCATGGTTACAAACAAAAGGTCAGCTAGACTGGAACCAGTTGGCTGGCAGCTTTCAGAAAAGAGTGTCACTCTGTGCTCATACTAAAATAGGACTTGCAACCGTAAAGAAAGACAAGCGATGAATTAATAAGTTGACTGCTCCCTAGGGTGCAATTCTTACAGATGAAAGGCATGCTGTGGCAATCAAACAGAGTTATAAATTAGATAAGTCGAACAACATAAAAACTATTTGCATCATTATTATTAAATAAAGTCTTCCTGGATGTGCTATTAATTCTTTACTGTCAATACATTTATTTACACTCTAAGAACAACAACAACAACAAAAAAAAACAAAAAAAAACAAAAAACAATGTTTTCTAACAGTGGCAGAGTAATTTTAGCGACCCAGAGGAACACTAAATCTAATATCCATGTTCAATTCTCCTAGATATATTTATTATACACCTAAGAGTAGATAGACAAAACCAAGAGTCCAATTAAGTGATAGTTGTTGAAAAGAAAAGCTTTATGTGCTCCCATTTGCCTGATCCAAATAACAAACACATTTTTCTTTTATTGACTTCTGTTTAGAAAACATATAACAGTTTCCTTGTCTTCAAAAACAAACTTGATGCTTTACAGGAAACCTACCTATTTGGTAGATGGCATAAGTGTTCTTAGTAAAAATACATATTTAGCTTGGATATGGCAAACAAACAAACAAAAAGCAAACAGCAAAACCCCTAATTACTATTGATTGACTTATATAAACATATACTTGTGTGACTTTCTAAAATTTTATAATTTAAATCACACCCTGTAAAACTCTGAATACACTAAAATTCCATCTTTTTAAAATATGAAAATATGAAATAAAACTATTTCATGTTTCTAAAACATAATGTGATCAAAATAGATTTTGCACTGGTCCATAAGAAATTTAAAAGGTTAAATATAAATATTTAATTTGGTTCTAATGAAGATATATTCTAAGTTATTTTGTAGAAAAATAAATTTCATTGGGTTCTAGTTTCAGCAGTAGGAAAGCTCAGAGGCAAACAAGAAGACAAAAGGAGATTTCAACACAGAAACACAGGCAGAGTGCTTAGTTCTGTAGTACTGAAGGAAGAAACAAACGGCAGGATCACCATCATACATAAAGTGTACAGATTAAAGTTGAAATGGGCTCACCAAATACTCAATGTATTTTTCAACAGAAAATGTTCTTCATATCTACTGAGGCACCTAATTAATAACTTAATATCAAATAAAATATAATGTCAACTTTCCTTGCTTTGGCAGATTTGCTAAGGTATGTTCAGAAAATAAGGCTGAAGAATCGTCAGGATACCATAATTACAATCCACTCGCGCATTTCCACCTTAGGTCAAATAAAAATATGAAACTTGGAAATAGATAGTATTTTAAAGGAAGCCAGTCAGTATCTTTTCTGACCTGACAGCGTTTAGTGTAGCAGGTTTATGGTCAAAATGACATTAAAACCCAAGGGTTCTTGAAATGTCTTCCTGGCATTCTGTTTATAAAAATTTTAAAACTTAAAATTAAATTAAAGAGATGACTACATGAGAAAATGAAGTTTTGTTCAGTGGTAACAGATGTTGAAAACAACAAGAATCATTTCAAAACTTTTAGGCAATTTTCTGGTTTAGTGTGTATGTGTTTGTATGTGTATTTGTGTGTTTATTGTGTGTGTGTTTGTGTGTGTGTACTTGTGTGTGTGTTGGTGTGTATGTTTGTATTTATTAGTCTGTTTGTGTGTTTTCCTGAAGAGAGTGCTTCGGGTAAGGACTACCACACAGATATTTAAGCAATCCTACCTGTCACATAAACATGCATCTAGCAAATTCCTCCCATGTTCAAAATAGTTGAGCATGCACTACGGTGCACAGTTTATGATACATAGGAAAAGAAAGGAGACAAAGAAAGAGGGGAAAAGAAAATGCAAAATAAAGCAACATTACGTAACTACAAGCTCTATTGATGTTCATGGTAATTCATGTAAAGATACAAGCCTCTCTATGTGATATATACTGAATTTATAGCATTCAGTGTAAACAGTAGCAACATATTTCAGGAGAGATGGTTATATGTGTACAGTTTTCTTTATAGAATTAACAGCTCTGCTTTTTTTGACCTCTCTTTGTGCTATTATATGGTTCTCAACAATAAAATTTATGTGAGGCTAAATGTGGGTTTTTAGTGATGTCAGGCATGTAAGAAAATAGAATGAAATGTCAAAACAAGGAGAAAACAAGGTTATGATAATGCATTAGAAAAGAACATCGGCGGCCATTTCTTCCCAAACCAAACTCAGACTCATTTTCTGTCTCAGTCTTTAGCGGTTTGATAAATGTTGTATGAAATCAGCATAAAAAGCAATCTATTACAATTCAGTCCAGCCGACCCCAAGCATGCCTGCTGCATATGCCACAGTGTATTTGTTTCTGACCATGGAAATAGGATTATGATATTTTCTACCTCAAATTTCCCAGCACAACAGTTTTTCATGGCTCCAAATGTTCAACTCCAAAGGATTTCTGCCTGTCTTCATTTGGTTGACCTCCTAAGACATTTGAATCTGTCAGTACCTGGCTAAATTAGAGAAAGTGCCTCTTTCTGGCCTTGCAGTGCCTGCCTTGCTATCCACCTCAGATGCCACTCCATTTATATTTGCATCCTTTAAAACTGGTGTTCTACCAGCTTGCAACACTGGGGGTTCTAAACGCATTTTAATATATATATATATATTACCATTTATGTTCATATCTGTACAATAATACACACACACACACATACATTATAGCCTGACACATCCAGAGTTAATAGTTGTGATTAAAATTATTAAAACACTTGAATAACCCACTAGTGCCTATGACTAAACCAGTGTTTGCTTTCTATCATATATAACTGTCTTGCTGCATGGTATGCCCAATGTTCCGCATCTTCCTATATGTTGAACTTAATGACTAGATACTATCAAAACTTGAGATGCTAATTATAAGATGTCAAATGCACTGTGTAATTAAGAACTGCGTGTCTTAAACCTATGGCGACTGTCTTGACACACCCCTTCTATTCTCCTAGTCTGCAACAGGACAGGAATCTACAGGTTTGTATGCGCATCTCTGTCACTTATTTTGTCGCAAAGCATTCGTCATCTGGTCTGGGTGTCCCAGATTAATTTTGTTAGGATGGAGCAATTATCTCTTCCTTTCTGATTGACTTCTTTGTAAATGAGGTGCGGTAAAGTTGGATAATTTTTCATGGATCTTTCACCTCTTAATTGATTCTGCCCATTGCTTCTAAGAGAACAAAGTCATAAAACAGATTTAAGCAAGCAAAGATCAGTCTATTGCAGTTCTAACTGACAGAACTGGGAAGCAAGATCTTGACAGTGTTCTCTCCTTTACCCTATTACTTGGACCAGTTGGTTAGAACTGTTAATGATTCTCGTGAATCAATGTCTTTTCTAGGTACATCTAATTTACTGCATTCGTGGATAAATACAGATGTTTTCTGGATAGCTCTGCTCCATTCCACCAGATTGCTTGTCTGAATCAAATTTGCTTCAATTCATCACCAACAAAGCAAGAAATAAAATAATCAACATTTACTCTCTCTCTCTCAGTAGACTGGTGCTGAAACAGAACAACCAAATGCTGATCAATGTAAAGACTATCTTCTGCTCTCAAGGTGACGCCACTACTATGTTCAGGAACTCAACGGGCGGGCATATGTGGGTGAGACGGGAAGTACATAGAAACTCGAGCTGACAAGATCTGAGTTCCACTAATACACGGGTCCAAGTGTTATTATTGTATATGTATATTCATTCACACACAATCAGGTTATGGGGCTCTCTACGCTCTGGCTTTTCATTGTCTAAAATCAACTCTGTCTCCAGAATGCTTTTATTTTAGTAACAGAAATGGTTTGACAATTGGCTCCACAAGAACAGAATAATGACTCATACAGCAAAGCTGTCTGTACATTGGAAAGTAAATCACAGAGATAACTGTTTTGGACCAAATAACGATTACCAAAAGGACCTTCTAAATTAATTCATATTAGAAACCTTTGGAGCATTTCAATTACTATCGTAGTAATAAATTTGCTATTTTAATTACTTGTAATTGTTTAGAAACTCTAGAAACAGATAATGAATTCAAAAGATATCTACCAAAGATTATATCCTGCAATTGTTTTCTTGCATATTCCATTTTGGTCCTTAACTGAACATGATTTTTGTATCTTTTCTCCTTAAAAGAAAAGCAGAAGTAGGCACATTTTAGCGAAACCAACTATTTACCACCTACTGATTGTTTTAACCTTTAACAATGAAGTCATTATGTCTTTGTAAATATCATTTTAGGGAGTGTATTTTAGTTGGCTTATGCCTTGACTCAAGGAAGTTTCAGTAGCCAATGAAAGAGCTTCTACTAAGGGCATACATAGCATACAAATTACTTTACATAAAACTGTCATTATGGACTGTTCAAGAATAATAATCCAAGGCTTACTTAAAGGAAGGGGTTCAACGTTAGTAAGTTACAAATTTAATTCTCTAAAACAGTTATAAAAATATTGCGCAAAATATTATATACAGCAGTTACTTCTTAATTGTGTGCAAATTACTAGATTAAAATTGCCAAGAATATGACAAACTTTTTAAGCTTAGGAACTGAAACAAAATTCCTAACTAATTTGTACAGAGTCATATGGCAGCTTCATAGC
>JADRCC010579043.1:2779-23517 GCA_019843855.1 Hylomyscus alleni
ATTGATAAGAGACAAAAATTCCATTTTAGGTCTAGGCATGACTTCAAAAGTCATCCATTCTAGGAACTGACCATAAAAGTCACGAGTTCAAGGAAGTAAGCCCTAAGTCATCAGCTCCAGAAACTGACCATAAATTCCAGGAATGAGAATATTAATATCTCCCTTCCAAAGAACAGCCTGGAGATAACCACAAGGATGGAAAGATATCTTATCTTAGGATGGGCAATCTGTGCTGGGCAGCCTTGTGTGCTTTGGGTATCTCGTCCTGTGAATAATCATTCATGACATAGGAATGTAGTCTACAATCAGAAACTGCCCCATGTAACATCCCTGGCACCCACCAATGAAGTATTAGATTATCTAACTCTAACTAAAATTCCCCTGGTTCCCTGTAAAAAGGCCTGTGTATCTTTGTCTGTGGGGGTCGCCATTTTTTAAAATGGCTTAAGTGCATGAAGGCTTCTTGTTTTCACGGTACAAAAATACTCCTGCAGATTGCATATATGAGTGCCAGGCTTCTGTGCCAGGCTTCCACACTTAGCATTTTTTTTTTCATGCAATATATTGTGATTGCAGTTTCTTCTCCATCTTTCACTTGCTCTTTTTTTTTTACCTTTGGTTTTGCTTTTAAAACATTAGTCCCCTTTTAGTCTATTAAGCTCCTTCTTAATGTTTATTTTTATGGTTTCAAACAATAAAGGACTTTTAACCAAGAAAAAAATAAGCACAGAAATTACACTTTCAAATATTTTTCTTGTTTTAATATTTTCTTTGAAAAAGAAGCATTGCATATATTTTTTACTATCATTGATACTTTACTATCAAGTATACTTGATTTACTATCATTGAATGTGTTTATTCCATATTCTTTTATCTACATCAGTGTGAATTATTTTTAACACTTGCTTTTTTTAATCTGAATTGTATTAAAGATTTCAATTATACTTTCTATAGATTGACTTTTATGGAAGGTACTAATTTGCAGACACTATTATTTCAAACATTTCTTTTTATATTCATTATGATAACAACACACTACTCCTAGGAATTTATTTTATGTTTTTCAGAATAAATAATGCATATATGAGTGGCAATCTTCTGTGATGCACTTTTGTACTTAACATTTTTTAACTTAAGATCCACTTGCATCTAGAAATATTGTTTTTCAATTTTTTCTACCAGAAGATAACAGAGCAAAATCAAACAAAAGAAAGCAAACCACACACTGCTTCAGTTCAAGTCTCTTCTTCAGTCTTGTATTGACTGCCTGTGGCTCCCCCACAAAAATCCCATGCTCCAAAAGGAGATATAATCCCCTAATGCCCAAACATTGGAATTCTCCAGAGAAAACCATGTGCACCACAATTCACATTCTCTCCTGGCTCATTTTGTCTCATTCCTTTCCAGAGAGCACTTAGAATAAATTTCCTACTTGAAGGAACTCTATTGTGATTTTTCTAATGGATGTCTTCTAATGAATAGATTTTCCTATGCATTTATTATGCATATGTATTCTATATGAATCAACTTTTTTGAATCATAAAATACTCTCAACCATTATTACCTATTGTAATTATTTTTTACTAGTTGAAATACAACTGTTATTTATTCTCTGTAATATTTTTTAAAAGATTTATTTTTTATTATATGTAAGTACACTGTAGCCATCCTCAGACACACCAGGAGAGGGCATCAGATCTCATTCTGGATGGTTGTGAGCCACTATGTGGTTGCTAGGATTTGAACTCATGACCTCTTCGGGAAGAGCAGTCGATGTTCTTAACCACTGAACCATCTCACCAACCCTGCAATATTTTTTAAATGCATAGAAATTTTAACTATAGAAAATTTCACTCAGTACCTAATTTAGATTCTATAATATATACACTTAAATTTCTCATTGTCAGTTTCAATTCTTTTCAATTATTGAGTCAAAAATAAGACAAGAAACAATATTAGGGAAAAAAGCAATGCATTTTCTCTTTCTTACTCTTTCTTTATGCTTTGAGTAAACACCATAAATGTATTAATTTCCAAATATGCTATCATGAAAAATAAAGGAATGAAGTATAAGCACCTTGATATGCTTTTATTTCAGTAAGGTAAAATATCGCCATTTTTAACAAATTCCCTGTTTATTTCTCTTTACTTTTATCATATCTCTCTAGCTGTGAACTGCATTAGTAATGCTCAACCATGTTATATGGCATTGCTATTGTTAAAGTACAATCATTCCCTAGTGTTACCACATGTATTATTCACAAACCTCAGATTCCACTTCAATCATTTTTCTCTTCTAGAAAAAAAATTCACTGATCCTATTTAAGCAATTATTTATTTCAAAACATATTGTTATTTTCACTTAATTCCCTCCTTTAAATAATTATAAAATTATTTTTCTCAAGAAAATTCTTAGTAGTTCTCAGTTATTAACATGCTTCATATAACATGGTAAAAATGATTGAGTAGCTATAATTTTTGTTATTACTGTCTTTTAATTAAATTAGTGTTATGTTTTGTGTCTAGTACTCTACTGATCATGTCAAGTTAAATTTGTGACATTATTAATTACTAGTCCTTTGCTTTAGACATCCATAGATCACCAACAGAGGACAAATACATACCAGAAAAATATATTATGCTTACAAAAATATAAAAAAGAAAAAATGGACCAAGAATTCTTGTTATAAAAATGAAAATATGCAAAACATGCATTTATAACACCTGGAAAGACCTTAAGTAGTTTTATTTTTGTAGTGTTATGAACATTTCTAACTTGGACTACTTATTTGTCCTTTCAACAATAAAGTCACTTGAAACAAAAATACGTTTTCTTTCATTTTACTGCGTATGCATTTTATTCGGTTGAACAATTTCAAATATTACAGTTAAAATCTTTGATGAGATACAAACATAAAATGAGCTTTTCAGAGTTAAAGGAAAATAATGTAGATTATTCCTTCACTATGTTTTGTAAATTATTGCTTTTTATAATCATAATTTAATATTTACAAAGTATCTCCCTTGACTGCTAACCCAAGGGTCTTGGAGAAATCCTGTTCACTCTGTCCTATCTACATGAGGAGAGGGTCAGGACGACAGATGCTTGAGGCATCAATATAAGGAGTCCCAGGATTTATTGCTGTACTGAAAATTCTCAAGTATTCAAGGGTTGATTTAAATTCAAGGATGCTAACATTATTTCTCAGGAAACATTTGCTCCTTTTCTTACTTTAGATCAACAATTATTTATTGTACATATTTTCATAGCTTTGACAAAATATTCACCACAGAGTTATTCTAATAAGTACAATCTGTTAGACTATTAACACAAAATGAAAGTGAATACATACATACATACATACATACATATATACATAAATACATACATACACAAAGCACACCTGTGAGACTTACATATACATGAAAGTATAGAGCATTTTCAGCATAGGAAATACCCAAATATTAATGTTAATTTGCATCTTATACTTGAAAATACATGAAAATATAATGTCATCATTAACCTATTTTGTTTCACTAACCAAACTTGTTACAATACTACATGAGAGTTGATTGTGATAATTCAGGTGCTAATTCATGTTTGTTACTGAATAATGTTTATTTATTATAATGATTAGATGCAATTGAGTTTGTAACTACATATGAAATATTGCAGAAAATATAAGGCAAAATAACTTATCTTATTTTCCAGAGAAGATAATGTGTTATAGTTGACTTGTATAGTTAATTGTGAGTTATATTTAAAAACAGCATTATTGATTCCCATTTTATTCAATTATAGAAAGGATATGATCAAATAATCCCTTAAATGAACAATGTGTAAAGAAGTCAATATTTAATTATATATTAACTAAGTAGAACTATCAAATAGTTGTAATTATATTCTATCTCCTTACTAATAAAAAATACACACACCACTGTACCTTTAAGATTAAATTATTTCTTGTCATGTGAATAAGCTACATCTAAAATATAAATTTTGATTATATCATGAGGGTGTGATATCTTTGTAAGTGAGGGTGAATGGTTTATTGACATGATGTTTGGAATGATTTTGAAAATATGCATAAAAAGCAAAATTTACACATATATTATAACCAAGAAGTTGCAATTTTAGTACTTTGTACTATTGCAATAATAAATGCATGGAACAAGATATCTGTAAAGACACTTCATAGTGTGTTGTTCTAGAGAATTGGGACAACAGCAAACTGGAAATGTATGTTAGAAGCTACTATGATTTATCAAAAAAAAAGTATTGCTTAGAGACATTATTTAAAGTGAGTAAAGTAAACAACAAGAATCTGATTAAGAAACAAGTGTTTTTGAGAGTTATCAACTGAAAGAGATAGATAAATATATAACACCGATTTTAGGAAAGATCACTTAAAAAGTACAAAGAAAGTGTTATAAAAAAGAGAGCTACACAGAGTTAGACACCAGGCAGGTTGCCAGGAAAAGATAACCAAGAAAGATGGGAACCCCTAGTGACATGTTGTTGGACTAGGTTTAAGGAAGGGAGCTATAGTAATATTATTTGAACATAATTGTAGCTAACAGTTCAGTAAAGAAAGAACACTAAAGACAATATATAGAAGGGTATATGAAAGATCACTCATTTAACCCAGATGATAAAAGATGGCTAGTTGCAATTAAGAATATGACAATGGTTTTGTAAGGGCTAGTCATGCTCTAGATATACCTTCAAGTTAGAAAAATGTATGAAATTATGGACAAATATGAACAATCGCACATGCTTTTTCTCATTTATGTTAATAATATTAGTGTATTTTAATTGTAAAATTATTGCATTATTCATAACATGCACAACTTCTTCCCTGCAGAGAACTGTGTAGGTTCCTAGTCTCCAATGCCATGCTCACAGGTGATTCACTCACAATGCAGTGTGCAAGAAGCATAAAGGTATTAAAATGGGCCTGGAACTTGGCAGTAAGAGAGGGTTAACACGCAGAGGTAGGAGGATGAAAAGCAACACGGATGAGTGAGACTAGAATGTATTATGCACATATATGTAATTGTCCAGAATAAGAAAATATCAATATTAAAATGAATTTAACACTTAATACACAGTTAAATGAATTATGGACAAACATAAAGAATTGTATATGCTTTTTTTTTTTTCTTTTTTGGTTTTTCGAGACAGGGTTTCTCTGTATAGCCCTGGCAGTCCTGGACTCACTCTGTAGACCAGTCTGGCCTCGAACTCAGAAATCAGCCTGCCTCTGCCTCCCAAGTGCTGGGAATATAGGCGTGCGCCACCACGCCCGGCTATGCTTTTTTTTTTTCATTGATGTTAATTGTATTAGTGTATTATAATTGTACAATGATGGGTTTATTTATAACATTTCAATAAATGGACAACTTCTTTCCTGCAAAGTATCATAGAGTTGGCCTGGCCTAGTTGCCTTGAAAGGTGTGCTTCAAAAGTTTTTCAGGGTAGAGTTCATGGCTCCTGGGTACTGTGTAATTTCTAGTTCCTGAGAGATTCCCTCAGGCAGCAAAGTATTTAGGCTAGCATGTGTTTCTCTGTATGCTCCCTTAGTAATCATGGAAGCATGGATTTAACATTAATCTGTATACCTTGTATAGCCCACAAACTTCATTATATTCTGGCAAGTACAACTGTATTGATCCTGGGAATTGCACCATATTCTTTTTCTAATAAAGGTATAAAAAGTCTGATTGTTTTTAATAAAATTGCCATAGTTTATATTTTGGAATGTATCCACCAACCAGCCAGGTTTCTTTTCTCTCCACCATATCAGGTGACCTTGGTCTGACAAGTAAGCATGGGGTTTCACAATTCCCATCTACTTTCATGCCTTTTATTTTGAAAGTAACTAAAAATTACTTCACGTGTGTATGTGTGCACATATGTACTTATTTGTATATGCTTGAGTCTGTGTAGCTACATATATGCTTGCACTGTACAACATGTCTCACTGGGGACAAAATAATTTCTGGGAATCACTTCTATACTCTCATGGTAAATCTTGGCAATAGTATTAAAATTGTTTAAAGAGTAATAAATGTTTAGGTAGTATATACATATACACATATTTATATGCACAAAAATGTTTAAATGCAGCAAACATTTAAAAGTAATCATTAGTTGTTTAATATGACTATAAACTATAAGACTAAACATTAGGATCCCAAGAGAGTCACTAACATATATGGACACCTACTCTTAAAACAAAGAAATAAAGATTCAAATTAAAAAAAAACATGCCAAATTATTCAAGTTCATACAGAAGTCAAGAGCTCAACTATTACAAAATAAAATTGTACAACATAAGACAAATAATTTCATATGTACCTCACACATGATTTGCCATTTAATACAGGGTAATAGTCTAACTCTGCAGTGACTAAGTATGTGCATTTAAGATTAGACCCTTTTAGATTTTCTCATTTCAATTTTTTTTAATTTATTTACTCATTTCAATTTTTTAAGTAGAGCTATGAATTCACAAACACCATTGTTCAAATAAGATATGTATTGTTAAAAATGCAAATGGTAAGCAAATTAGGGAGAACCTAGTACTTGTGGCACAGTATTATAGGAAACTGAACTGATTTGTCAAGCCCTCTATTAATATTTTTTGCTGTACTGGAACTAACTAGGTATGTAAACATATTTAGTTTATAGCCCATGTCTCCTGGGTTGACTTTGATGACTCTGAATTTATTTTGAAACAAATAAGTATTTCATAGGCACTTTCACCATGTCTGGGGAAGAATACAGTTAAATATTGAATATATAAGATTACTAATTCCTGTTTCTCTCCCTCTCCCTCCCCTCCCTCCTCTCTTACCGCTACTGCCCCTCTCTCCCTCTCAATTAAACCTCTTACATGTGAAAAAAAGGATTACTAATTTCTATGTTGAAATAAGTTTGAATAGGTATATTATAATAAATACATTTTTCTTCAGTAGCAAAAAGTGTTAGATTTATTTTTTGTATAACATATACACAAATTATAATTATTTTTGTTTCAAACTGTGCCTACTAGATCACAATTAACTAACTTAACAAAGTTAGCTTTTTTTCTTTTGCTCAAGCTAATGCAATTTGTACTTATAATGCAGCAGCAGGATAATAATTTGTAACTCCCATAAAATCAATGTTTTCAATAGCTATGAAACCAAAGGGAATTAAAAAGGAGCTCATTAAACAGTTCTGTTTGAATATTACAATGCCACATTTCCTACATTAAATATTCTTTAGGATTAAGTATTGCACTCCAAACCTGATTTTTTTAATTAGAGATCCATCATTTGTCAGACTGGTAAATAGCCACAATATTATCCTACTTTTTAGCAAAACACCTTATGCCATATCAAATCATAAGATAAATTTTATTTTTGGTGAAATAATGTTATGAAAGGTTATTTTCAATTTTAACATAAATCTTTAGTAAATTAAAATGTAGACTTAAATCTTTTGTGGAGTATGCAAAATTTCCCTTTTATTAAACAGCTACAACCCAAGACTTTGGGAAGGCTTAACATGACATATCCAGATCCAGATTTTGTGTTTCCTTTATCCAATCAGTTCTTTCTAGCCCTTTCTAGAGAAAAAAAAATTCCCAAACCTTTCTGGAGTACAGGATTACAAGAGTTTTATTTGTATTGCAGTATTTAGTTGACCTGTGTATAAGTCCTCACAGTCCTACATTGTGGTTATCCTTTGATTTTCTGTACATTTTAAAGAGCCCTGACTATTATATTTCCTAAACTAAAACTCTCTGTTCTGTGTACTTTTTATTTTTAACCTTACATGCTGCAAAACAGATGAAGCTGGAATTTGCGAAGGAAGGATTTTATTAATAATATCAATTAATTTGATACTAATCTTTGTAATTTCAATTTACAAAATTAACTAGTTTAAGAAAAATTACTTTTGTCACTTTTAAAGACTTTATATAATTCAAGCCTTCATGTCTCTTTTCAATCACTTTTATTTAAAAATAAAAGAAAGATTCTTTATCATATAAAGTAAACATTTAAATATATATGTGTACACATGTTTGAACAAACTAAAACATAATCAAATATATACATATTCCTTAAGACCAAAGTACCCACTAAGTACCCAAATTAATGTCAATTTTAGACATTTAATACACTGGCTAAAAACAAATTTGTGAAAAAAATAGAATAAATGTAACTATAGTTTCAAAATTATTCTAAAAGTAGATGTAATGATTTATCAACGTGAGTAGATCTGGATTAGAGTGAGTCAAATCTCTAAACAGTGAGTCTAAATCTCTGTGAGGAAAGATCTAGGAAGTAGTAACTAAAGAAGAGGAGCCCTCTGTTAGAACAGATTAGAATTTGCAGCGGTGGCCAAGATAGAGCAGGCCCCCTAGGAAAATGCTGTGTTGCTGGCACATGTATCTCCATTCTCTGCTGAACTGTAGAAATTGCCGTTGCTGCTTCTGCTCTTCATTGAAATCACACTGCGGACTCCTCAGGTTCCAAATTGTACGGTGCTGAGCAACAGGCTAAGCATTCTGAAATATGCAGCTTCATGGACTGAGAAGCTCCTGGGCTCTGAGCCACAAGAATATGGACATGGTTCATTTTTTACCCAACTCAGTCTCTCTCATGTAAGCCAATTTAACAATTCCCTTTTTCATATATGTATTCATTTCATTGATTGTCCCTCTACAGAGGCTTGCCTAATACAGTAATTGACTAAGTAAAATTACACAGAACAAATTTCATATATCTGGCCATAACTCAAAGGAATAAATTTGAATATTATTATTTCATCTCAAGGGAACATTTTAATATTTAAAATGTAGCTGATGTAACATTAATACTCTTCTTTCTTAATGTAGTACAATCTCTTTTAATGTGATTAAATCTATCCATCATAATAATAGAAAAACAATAACAGATGCATGACAGTCGCATCTTATGACAATATTACTAACAAGAAAAGGCAAGCTAAAGGGAATTATTAATGTCACCTGATGGGATTTTTATGCCCTCATTTCGTTTGTGCATTATTAATCTCTCTACTTAAAGAGCTATAATAAGTGCCACCAAACTATGAGTTATAGTACACAGTTTGACAATTATTTTGTGATTGAATCTATTCTACTTAATCAGAAAATCAAACATAAAAATGTGCAAATCCTAAGTCTGCCTTCTAATTTTTCAACAGAATTCTATTAATTTCACTTTAGGGATACATGTTTATAAGTTGTCAATTTCTATGCTCTCTTATTTATCACATTAGTTTCTTTTTCCTTTTTTTAGATATGAATATTTGAATCTTCTTAGTTGATATGATTTTTCAAAAACCTGTTAGCATTTAGAATGAACATATCCATGCAGAGGTTTTCAATATGATACTAACTTTTGTTTGTGTGTGTAATTAAACACATCAAGAGTAACTATGCTGATGTAGTAGCCAGAGGGCATGGAAGACACATAGAAAACAAGGCCTTCTAAATAAACATGAGCAAAGCTCATATGAAAGAACAGATACAGAGGCAACATGCACAGGGTTTGAATAGATCTGTACCAGGTTCTCTGTGTTTATATTATGGTTTCTGGTTTAGTGTTTTTATGGGATTCCTGAGCTTGTGAACAAGGGGAATTCTGACCCTTGGACTTCTCTTGGGGTCTCTTTCTTTTTTTGTCTGTCATGTCTGACTTCAATGGGATAGTTTTTCTTTTATATCATTCTATTTTATTTTGTTTTGAAACAAAAATAAGTGAATAAATGAAAATTTAGCCACTAGGCTAAAAATTAACAACAGGTCTATTATACTACTTACTGGGAGAGGGAAATAATTTTTCCTGAAATAAGTGACACTGGACATGTCAATCACTCCAGAACAGGTCTCTTCTATAATTTGTTTGGTTTCCATGTATTCTTTTACTCGGATACAGTTTGGTGTTTTTGTTTCTTTGTTTGTTTATTTCTTTACTTTTCTTTCCGAGTGACATATTTTGTTTTTCAGATTTAGGATGTTCTGTTGTTGCATTGGATTTTTGGTTTTCTTTCTTAGAAAGAACTTGAAGTTTTGCAGTCAAGGTAGGTAGAGAATCTGGAAAAATTGGAGGAAAAGAGAATGATTGAAATACATTTAAATTTAAAACTTATTAGAGAAACTAAAAGTATATATTTAAATAAGAAAAGGGAAAGAAAAGACTAAGCTTCCCAAGAATGCAAAAGCACTGGAAAAATTACAACGTATTTAAAACAAGTGAGATTACTACTAGCTATGTCAGGAGTACACATATCAATATTAATTTTTTTGTCAAAACTTTGTGTCTATTTGCAATACATATGGATAATTTAATAACATACTATATATAAATAATAAAATTTAATTATATACCCCATTTTACTTAGGAATTAAAAATAATATTTTATATGTTCATTTTGTTATTTTTTAAGTTATTTGCAATATCTTATGATTATAATATAAGTACATTATTTATCCCTTTCGTTTCTTCACTCCAAACTATCCCTTATACTCGCCTTGCTCTTGTTCAAATTCATGGCTTTATTTATTTATTTATTCTTAATTGTTATAGGCATATATGTATTGACACTTGTTGTGGGAAATATTAAAAAATGCAGCAAGTTCCTGTGCTGTGCGGGACACTGGCAGGCCACATGACTCCAGTGGGGGTTTTCATTTCAACAGACTCTCTGGCCCAGAGCTCCCAAGACATTTCTACCTGACTCGCTGAGTTCCCTTAGTGGGTCATTGCCACACGAGCCCCATGCTTCAAAACTCCCACCACCTTTGTGGTGCACATCTGGTAAACCTACTCTTTGCCACTGGACCTTACTCTCTGGAACCCAATCGAGTCACTGCTTGAAGACAACTGTCATACAAACTTAATTCAGAACAATGATAGCTCTGTCTCTGGGCACAACAACTAGAATCCTAATCGTGTAACCCATATTAAATCTAAATTCTCTGGTGGCGAATCCCGGAAGATTCATCATCTAATCCTCCCTATCCCCTTCCAAAAAGCCACTTTCTCCTGCTTCCTCTCTTCCTCCGTCCAACCCGGAAGTCCCACCTAATCACCCAATGATTGATCCCTTTATTCATTAGTGATTGATCCCTTTATTCATTACAATAAAATTACAATGTATTTAAAACAAGTGAGATTACTACTAGCTATGACAGGAATACACATATCAATATTAATTTTTTTGTCAAAACTTTGTGTCTATTTGCAATACATATGGATAATTTAATAACATACTATATATAAATAATAAAATTTAATTATATACCCCATTTTATTTAGGAATTAAAAATAATATGGCACGGGGCCATCCACAACAAACACCTATATTCCCAAATATAACAAGCTGACTTCCTAAAGTGTTACTTGTATGTATAGTATTACTTCTATGTATATTTGATATTGGATGACTACTTAGAGTAATTTTTTTGCTATTGAAGACTATCTTTTCTCTCTCAGCTCTCCTTAGTCATCTTAGTTAGTTCTTGATGGGGTGGAACAAGGTTTCTGGATTCTCTCCTTCCACTTGACATATCAATTATTTTCCTTGGGTACTTTCTCTTTCCATTACTTGAGTCAATATAAATATATTGTCTTCCATTGTCTTTTTCAATGTTTATTTGTTTGTTTGTTTGTTTGTTTGTTTGTCTCTTGTTTTTTTCAACACAGGGTTTCTCTGTATAGCCCTGGCTGTCCTAGAACTCACTCTGTAGACCAGGCTGGCCTCGAACTCAGAAATCCACCTGCCTCTGCCTCCCAAGTGCTGGAATTAAAGGCATGTGCCACTACTGCCCAGCTGTAATAGGTTATCTTTATGTTACAATTATATTGTTATAATTTTATCTCATGAGTATAATGGCAAACTTACAGGAACATTATACAGTTGAGAGTTTGTACTAACAATACTAGTATTCTTAATAGAAAGGTAATATTCAATATATTTTTCAATGTCTTCATCAGCTGTGTGATATTACTTATGAAATCAGTAATTATTCCAATATATAGTCATGCTGTTTAATATGTTGAAGGGCCATCAAGCTTGTATACATTACATTTAGCTATATTGTATTCATTGTAATATGAAGATAAATATACAAATTTTTGCCACACTAGTATCATTATGTTTTCTGGCTTTATTTCGTGCATATTGAAAATTAACTATGTTACTTTAGCTTTAGTAGAACATATTAAAACATGAAGGCATTATTATGACTGTACTAGAATTACTCACATGATGCATTAGTGCACTACAGCATCACGATAATGGTGGGTTTGATGAATTACAATAATACAAAAGCATCACAGTAGTAACTTTACAATATATTTCTACAAGGTGACATTAAATTGATTCCATCTGAGAACTAAAGAGAATTATAGTGCTTATAATATTTAGCATGAAGAAATACAATTTGTGAACTATTTATAAGAGTAAGAAAGGAATAAAACTTGAAAGAGAAATACACATAAGTTATTCAGTTAATTTACAATATGGTCCAGCAAATTATAAAAGGAAAGAAATCTATCAGAAAAAAAATACCAATGGAAAAGAATAAAATGCCCTTTATTTTGCCAGTTTTACATTGCAAACAAGAGAAAACTTATGTGCATGTACATAAGCATTTAATTGAGATCATGCAGAATGTGAGTGCATGTGATAGAATAATCCAAATTTTGATATTAATTTGATCAATTAATTTGACACACAATTTTATCAGTAAATTTGTGTATAAGAACGTTAAATTAGATGTCATCACACTTCGCATATACTTTTATACTTGTTGAGATTTTTATGCTTGAGTACTATTGCATGTGCAACATTTCCATCCATTTCTCTCCCCAATCCAAAAACTCAAATTCCCCAATTTTATTCTCAAAAGCATGACCTCTTTTGAAATTGCTATAGTTTAACATACCCCCTCCATTCACTCTCACACACTTGCAAACACAAACAAACACACCTTTGTGAGTATCTATAGTGTTGCTCACATGAACGTGTATTTAGGGTTGGAACTGGTTAACATATTAGGAGGTTCATCCCCGAAGAAAAATTGATTCTCCATTTCTTGGCAGTTATGTCTATAACATTACTGTGGAAAATACTGGTGAAAGTTCTACACCCCAACTGGCATAGTGATTAATGTTTTCATTAGATAACCATATTATTGTGATTTAATGGATACACTTTTGCTTTCATGTACAGAAGACACTAACCTGTAGTGGAAACCCTGGTAGTCTGCCTATTACTATCTTTCTCTTTTGTTCTCTGAGATCTGCAACTGATCAAAATGTACAGCATATATATCTGTGGTGTTCACAGCTTCATTTGGTGCATCTACAACACAATGCATACATCGAAGGTTAAGGTAACATCATATAAAAGAAGGCTGTCTGAACAAGAGGATAGAGTACCGTGTGTGTGTGTGTGTGTGTGTGTGTGTGTGTGTGTGTGTGTGTGTGTATTTATAAGAGTATGATGAAGAAATAATGAAAGTCTAGAGTGGACATAGAAGGAACTTTAGTAGGGAGAGGGAAAAGGAGACACAGTGTAAAACAGTGTACTCATGTGAGAAATTCTCCAAAAGCCTTCACACTAAATTGATTATGTGGGTTTTTTTCAGAACCTCTGTCATTTCAATGTTACACAAAGTGGTTTCATTAATTCCTTGCTTATTTCTCTATGCCTATAAATAAAACTATGATTAACTTTATATATATATATGTATACATATACATATATACCATACATTGTATATTATTTTATATTTATTAAATATTTTCTATATTGGTATGTAACATATATATATATATATATGTATATATATATATATATATGAAACCATTACTTGAAAACTAAACCTAACGTCTAACATTCTCTTAACTCTTTGTAACTATTTATTTATTGAAATAGTGTTGCTTACAATATTTAACACACGTTAGATATCACCAGATATTTCTAACTTTTAAAATTCCTCCATCTCTCTATGTAGAATTTCAAGAGAGTTCTACATTGATTTTATTTCCTAACAGGGTAAAATGGAGCAATAAAATTACAGACAGGATGTGCTTGACAGTGCTACCATTTTCTCCTCTCTTTATCCTATTTCCCAAAGATTTCATGAGCTGACAAGTTGTCTCCTGTAGTCTGTGAATAGCAATTATGAAGGCTCTTCATAAGGTATGTTTTACATTACCTGGCAGCTCAGCACTCCTCCCTGCTTTGACTGCATTTGACTCTAATGAAACCTATTGCTGAGATTACAGATTGGAAGGGAATTGATGTTGAAATTACATGAACTAAGCTCAAGAATAAAGGAAGCAATTTTATTTCACCACATATTAAACTGACTTTCTTAGTCAGAAATTCAAAGGGGAAATAGTACATAATTTTTGTTAAATATGTATCTATAATTCATTTCTCTCTCAAGGTATTTATTATATCCCCATAATAGAGTTATTTTGAAATGTAGTACTTTGTAGTTTTTCCAGGTTATTTTTTTAGAATCATCTTAAGGTGTATGCATATGTACATGAATATAGTCTTTTAAAAATGCTGTTTTTCTTTTTAATACATATTTGGTTGCAACACAAAATGAGATGAATGTGTTAAGATAAAATATCATGTCTATTTATTTCATTTTTGTAATTTATCTTTTGGTTAATAATTTTGAAAAGTTAAGATATAATCATCTATTTATAGAATAGTTACTTTATAAAAGTAAAAGTTATAATGATGGATTTGTTCTGATTTGACAACTCTGGTAAACAACAATGTGACAAATTTTATATGACTACAACCCCATACACACTAGGGATAGTGAGACTAATCTGGAATGTATTCAATCGCACTGTATTATTTAATGAAATTGCAGACAAATCATTGGGGATCAATATTATCTTCAGTGATCCTATGGTAACTAATTCTATAGTAAGGAGTCCTTGCCTTTTTAAAAAACATTAACACACTAAAATATTATCAATAAATTAAAGAGCAAGCTTATATCCTATTCTCCATGGTAACAAAAATGCACATGGTACACATGTATATACGTAAGCAAACACTAATGCAACTAAACTTACAATACAACTAAATTATTATACAATGTTGCCAGATTATTATGAAATGTTGGGCTAGAGAACATTTGGAGGGTGGTGTGGAAGCCTAGTGTAGAAGAAACTTCCTGAAATCTATGAGAGTGACTCCACTAAAGACTCATAGTAATGGGAGCTGAGGAGTCCAACTAGTCATTTTTTTTTTTTTTTTAGCCAGGCACAGCTTCCAGTGGTAGCACTGGGTTACATTTGGTTGAATCATTGTCAGAGGAGGTCCTATAGAGATCTCTAAACAAAGCAGACTGATGGTAAGACAGAAGGTTACCATTGCTGAGGATAACTTCCACTGAACTCTTTGAAAATAGAGTGGTCAAGCTGGTATGGACCATCAGCCTTCACCATTACATTCTAGTCTCTGATGGGAGAAGGTACTTTGTAGGATACTGAAAGAGAAATGTCAACAACAATCCAGTCATAAAAATGTCCATCTACAACCTGCCCTGCCTCTAAGATGTGCTTGATGAGCAATGGAGGTTCAGAATTTGTGGGAACAGACAATCAATATTCTGTTTAACTTGAGGCCCAAGTCACTGGAGGAAGCCCATGCACAACACTAATTGGATCTCAGGAAACCTGAGACCGTAGATCTCTAAAACATAGGGTAGAAAAAAAACATAACTATTCTATAAATAAATTAATTAATTAAGTGAGATGACCACTAATGATATTCTGATATATTCATATATTGGTGCCTTGTCTAGTTGTTATCAGAAAAGCTTACTCTGGCAGTAGATGGAAGTCATTGCTGAGACCCAGAGTCAGACATTATACAGACAAAATGTTCCTCTGTGGTGTCCAGTGAATCCCTCCTATCAAAGACTGAGGAAACCCATAGATAGATTGCAGGAGTCAGAAGAGATGAAAGACACCAAGAGAACACAGCCCACTCAATCAACTAAGCAGGGTAGTTGAATCTCTGTGATACTGAATCACAGAGACCAAAGCTGCAAACAGTAGTCCTGACAGGCCTGTACAAGATTCTCTGCATATACATTTTGGCTGTTAGTTTGGTGGTTTTGAGGTACTCCTAAGAGTGTGAGCAGGTGTATCTCTTGATTCTCTTGTCTGCTTGGGTTTCTTTCACTTCCTAAATGAGTTGCCTTGTCCAGCTTCAAAATGAGGGCTTGTGTTAGTGTGTGTGTGTGTGTGTGTGTGTGTGTGTATGAGTGTGTGTGTGTATGTGTGTGTGTGTGTGTGTTTCATGTTTGTCTGTTTTGATGGGCTATCTTTCTGAAAAGAAAATTCAAAATAAAGTGGATCTGGGAGAGAGGGGAGATGGGAGTGGGGTCCTAATAAGAGGGAAGGAGGGAAGTAAAACTATGGTTGGAAAGTAGTGTATGAGAACAGAACCTATTTTCAATAAAAAAAAGACACATAAGTGAGGAACAGTCAGAAGGCAGACTGGGAGGGGGATAATGACTGGACTGTAAAAAATAAAAGTAATATTAGAAAATATTGAATTGATACTGCATATTCTTGGCCGAGGGAGTGGCATAGTTATAAGGTGTGGCTTGGTTAGAGGAAGTATGCCACTGTGGGAGTGGGCTTGAAGACCCTCCTCCTAGCTGCCTGAGGATGCCCAGTCTACTTCTGTCTTCTTTTGGATGAAGATGTAGAACTCTTAGCTCTTCCTGCACCAGGCCTGCCTGGATGCTGCCATGCTCCTGCCTTGATGATAATGGACTGAACTTCTGAACCTGCAAGCCAGCCACAATTCAACGTTGTCATTTATAAGGCTTGCCTTGGTCATGGTGTTTGTTTGCTCACAGTAGTAAAACATTAAGTCAGAAACTGGTACCAGGAATGGGGTATTGATGTCATTGGCCTGATCATGCTTTTACTGAGACATATGTGGATTTGGGGACTTTATATTTGGAAAGTGGTGGAATGCTTTAAATGAGGCTTAATGGGTTATGTTCCTAGAAATATGACCATTTGTTGCTGAGAGTAATTTGAACTGTGCAGACATGGCCCAATAGGTTTCAGAGGAGAATTTCAGTATGTGACATAGAGACTGTTTTTATGGTATTTTGGTGAAGAATGTGGCTGCTTTTTGCCCTTATCTCAAAAGTCTACTTGAGGCTAAGGAAAAGAGATTTATTTTAATTGCATTGACAAAGGAAGTCTCTAAAAAGCCCAGCAGAAGATTTATTTTCTGGTTAAGTCTCATGAAGAGCATTTTGAACAAGTATAGCAAGCTTAAAAAATATAAGGTTGAGTATTAAAAGGGCACCGGGAAGTAAAATGGAGCTGAATCCTATATTCAAGAGTATTAAATTGAATTGAGGGAGTAATGACCTGTGGCAAGATTCCACCAAGTGAAATTTAGATCCAGGCATGGTAGTATGAGCCTTTAGTCCCAGGAGGCAAAGACAAGTAGATCTCTAAATTCAAGGCCAGCCTAGAACATAACAAGTTCTAGGCAAAGAAAAATTTATATCCACCTTTAATCTTAGTGCTTAGGAGACAGGCATTCAGATCTGAGTTCAAAGTCTGTCTACAGAGGAAGTTCCCAGACAGTTAAGCTTAGGCAGCAAAGGAATTGGAAAACAGAAAGCTGGTAATAATATAATAGAAAAAGGGCCCATGCTGCAGCCCTAGCAAGCTAAGAAGTTAGTGATGATTAAGAAGAGACTAGCATCACTGAGATGAAATCTTCTGGGATGTGTTTTCCTAGAGCACAAAGATGCTGTGTTCCAGAGATAGCCAAGATTATACCTTATGCTGCAGCTATACTTGGTAATGTGTAAGAGTCATAGAGGTAGCTTTGAATGCATGAAGAGGTCATGAAGAGCAGCTGAGGCTTGGCACTGTGAGAGGCTATGGAAGGTCATTGGTGAAGGTACAGCCATAGTTGCAGTTGATGACCCAGAACTGAAGGAGTCATGTAAAAGAGTTGAGGCTTGTCACCATGAATAAAGCCTTTGAGAGGCTATTGATGAAGCCTAGCTGCAGTGGAAGGACCAAGTATATTGGAGATGCCAGTACCATGAGATAGTCATCGAGGGTAGCAGCAGTAGTGGAGTAGATCAACCTGAGCTTAGAGTGCTACAAAGGGTAGTGCTGGAGAAATGCCTCCAACACTATGGAGGAGCACAGAAGATCATATGTGGATCCCAGACATTGAAACATGAAGCTGTAACATTGAAGTTCTCTTGGAGACCCCAAGATGTTTGAGATGCCAGAGCCATGGGCTATCTGTCGAAGAAAGCTGCTAACAGGGAGTAGAACCAGTCCAGGAGAAAGAAGTTTGTTGCAGTCAATAAAGATGAAAAAGGAGTCAGATATCTGAAGACAGTTTTGACATCAGAACTGGAGGTGCAGAGCTTAGAGTTTGCCCAGCTGGTTTTCTGTCTTGCTTTGGGGATTACAATTAAGTGATTGAATGAATCTCAGAAGAGACTTTGAACTTTGGACTTTTAACACTGTTGAAACTTTTGAAGTTGAACTAAATGTATTTTGCATTATGCTATGTTTAGGTATGGCCCCCATATACTCATGTTTGAACAAGCCTATCAGTGCCATGATGTAGAATGTGATGGTTTGCATATGCTCGACCCAGGTTGTGGCACTGTTAGAAGGTGTGGCCTTGTTGGAGGAAGTGTGTCACTGTGGGAGTGGGCTTGCAGGTCCTCCTTCTAGCTGCCTGAGGATGCCCAGTATGTTTTTGTCTTCCTTTGGATGAAGATGTAGAACTCTCAGCTCCTGCACCAGGAGAAGATGTAGAACTCTCAGCTCCTGCACCAGGCCCGCCTGTATGCTGCCATGCTCCTCCCTTGATGATAATGGACTGAACTTCTGAACTTGCAAGCCAGTCCAATTAAATGATGCCATTTATAAGGCTTGCCTTGGCTATGGTGTCTGTTCACAGCAGTAAAACCCTAACTGAGACAGATACTGAAGTACAAATAGTGAAATATATATTATTCTATTATTCTCTTCTCTCATTTTCTGTTCAGAGAATCACCTGTTTGCTGTTTATCTGATATTTATGCATTTATTTAACTATTATAAATGAATGCATATGTCTCCATAAAAGAACCATATATTTTTTCTTATTTTGCTATTATTTGAAATTAAAATATAATTGCATTGTGTTTTCTTTCCCTTTGTGCTTTGTGCTTTTCTGAGATTTGTGAGTCACTCCACTGAACTATCGAGTGTGAGAAATACCCTTATAGCCCATATTTACAGCTGAAAGGAAAGAGGAACTGGAGCCCTTAGCTACATAATTATCCTAATGCTTCCAATTTAGTACAAAAATTTTAAATTGTGAAGACTGATTTTCAAATATTCATTTACTCATTTATCCTTTATTCCTGAAATAAATATAACATTTATGTGATATGATTTTATATTTGATATACCTAAATAGTAATTTCCAGATGTTACTGATTATTTTACTCTTATTTTCATATTTCACTTTCTCTTCTATTATGTTCATTGTATCTGGTTTTATGTTGAGTTTTTTTTTTTCTGTTCATTTCAAGTTCAGTATTATGCATGGGAATAAGTGTGGATATAGTTAAGTTTCTCTACATGCAGCCATCCATTTTGACAAGCACCATTAGTTGAATATGCTGTTTTTTCAAGAGTATACTTTTGTATTATTTATCAAAACCACTTATTAGTAGATATGTGGATTTACGTCTTGGTCTTCAATTTGATTCCATTGATTGACATGCCTGGATTTTTGTTGTTGTTTCTATGCATTTTAGAAGAGTGGCAATCCCTTTACATTCTATGCCTTTGTTTGTGTGGAATTTATGTTAAACAGGTTAAGAAATATTGAATATATATTGTTGAAGAAGGTACCCAAGAATCTATATATATATTTATTAGACCATAAGTTCCAGTAAGTACTTGCACCGTTAATATGACAGAATAATTTATTTACTTGGAAGTAATCTGTTTTGAATATTGTTTCATATATTCAAAGATATTTTAAAATGTTATTTTTCACTATTATATATTAATTATTTAGGTATTTGTGATAATAGTCTATTTCTGGTCCTAAATAGATCTGTTTCTAAGATCATTATGCAAGACACATTTACATTTATCTTTTTTAAATTGGATATTTTATTTACTTACATTTATCCCCTTTCCTGGTTTCTCCTCTTGAAACCTCTCATCCTCCCTCCCCCTGCTACTATGAGAGTGCTCACCCACCCATGCCCTCCAGCCTCTCCACCCTGGCATTCCCCAGTACTGGAGCATTCAGGCTGCCCTCCCACTGATGTCTAACAAGGCCATCCTCTGCTACATATGTGGCTGGAGCTATGTGTACTCTTTTGTTGGTAGCTTAGTTCCTGGGAGCTCTGGGGATCTGGTTGGTTGATATTGATGCCTCCAATGGAGGAGTTTGAGAAAGAACTGAAGGAGCTAAAGGAATGTGCAATACTTATCTTTTTTTATAATGAACTATTCTTTTTATTATTTTTATTATTCTTTAATCATTTTTTTACAGTCCAGCTTTTATGCCCCTCCTAGTGTGCCCTCCAACTTTTCCTCATTCCATACCTCCTCCCCCTTTCTCCAAGAGGAAGTCTCCACCCTCCTACCCCATTTGA
>JADRCC010579047.1:0-15132 GCA_019843855.1 Hylomyscus alleni
TGAGATATGATTTTAGATCCAAATCTTGCCTTTCTGGTGTTTTGGAATATCCAGGACTTGCTGTGGTGGGTGTACTAGGTTCTGATGAAGCCAAGTAGTCTTGGTTTCTGTTGGTAAGATTCTTGCGTTTGCCTTTCATCATCTGTTGATCTCTGGTGTTAGATGTTCTTGCTGTCTCTGACTAGAGCTTGTTCCTCCTGTGGGCCTGTAAGCTTGTGTTAGCATTTCTGGGAGATCAGCTCTCCTCTGGTAAAACCGGGGTGCAGATGGCTGTGGATCAGTTGTCTGTCCTGAGTCCTGGGGTCAGAGCATACCCTGTAGACAGGATCTCTACTTTCAGGAAAGGTGTAGAGGGATCTGTGGATCTGTTGTCCCTCCTAGGTATGGTCTGAGGTAGAAAGGATCCTGACCAGGCTGCCCTGCCACTTGTGAGGCCTGAGCCTCCAGGCTGGTTCTGCCTTAGAAAGTCACCAAAGAGAGAATGGCAGGATCTCACCAGAGTCCCTGGGTTAAAGCACTCCTTGAAGGCAGACTTTCTGCTTGCAGGGAAGGGGCAGAGAGGGCTGCGGATCCTCCTAGGTGTAGATGGAGGTTGAGAGGATCCTGTCCCTGCTGCTCTGCCACTTGTGAGGCCTGTGCCTCCAGGCTGGTCCCATGTTAGAATGTCACCAGAGAGAGAATGTGAATTTTTTTCAATTCTAGAAAAATCTTTAATTTCTTTCTTAATTTTGGTCTTGATCAGCTTTGTTCCATACAGAGCTGTTCAGTTTCTATGAGTTTGTAAGCTTTCTGTTGTTTAGTTGTTGCTAATTTACAGATTTATTCCCTGATGGTCAGATAGGATACAGGTGTTATTTCAATTTTCTTGTATCTGTTGAATATGCTTTGTGTACAAGTATATGGACAATTTTGTAGAAAGTTCCCTGAGGTGCTAAGAAGTAGGTTTATTTCTTTTGCATTTGAGTGAAATGTTCTGTAAACATATTAAGTTTATTTGGTTTATAACTTCAGTTATCTCCAGCATGCCTCTGTTTAGATTTTGTCTGGGTGTACTGTCTATGAGTAAGTTGGGTGTTGAAATCTCCCATTCTTAATATGTGAGGGTCAATATTGTAATTTAAGCTATAGTAATAGTTCTTCTATGGACTTGGTTACCCATGTATTTGGTATATAGATGGTAAGAATTTCATTGTTTTCTTCATGGATTTTTCCTTTGATGAATATGTAGTGTCCTTCCCTTTATCTTCTGATTAGTTTTGATTTGAAGTCTATTTTGTCAGACTATTATGTTTATTTGATTAGAATATCTTTTACCATCTCTTTACCTTGAGGTGATCTATCTTTGATCCACTGTGCTTATTTTATGCAACAGAATGATTTTTTTCAATGAATATTTTTAAATTCCATTCTCTTAATACATGTCTTTTTATTGAGAATTGAGATGATTGATAATGAGAGATAGCATTGGCCAATGGTTATTGATTCCTTTCAATGTTTGTTGTTGTTGACAGTGGTGGTGGTGGTGGTGGTGGTGTGTTTCATCTTTTGATTTTGCTTGTCTGATATTATCTGTTCCTTCTGGCTTGGTAATAGTTTACATTCTTCTTCTAGCACCTCCTATAGGGCTGGGTTGGTAGGTAGATATTGTTTAAATTTCACTTTATCATGAAATATCTTATTTTCTCCATCTCTGGTTATGGAAAATTTGGCTAGGTATACTAGTCTGGGCTAGCATCTATTTTCTCTTAGAGTCTGTATCACATAGGTCAAGACCTTGTGGCTTTAGAGTAGATCTGACTTTATATGTTTCTTTCTCTTTTCCTCTTGTAGCTTGTGATATTCTTTCCGTGTACATTTGCTGTTGATTATTATGTGCTAAAAGGACTTGCTTTTCTGGTTCAATCTCTTTGGTGTTCTGTGTGCTTCATATACTTTAATATCTTTACTTAGGTCAGATTTTTTTCTATGATTTTGTTGAAAATGTTTTCTGTTTCTTTTACTTCATTTTATCCTCCTTTTTCCATTCCTATTATTCTTAAATTTCCTCTTTACACAGTGCCTCAGATTTCCTGGATTCTCTCTTTCATCTCTTATAGTATATTGGTGAAAGTTGCTTCTGTGACTCCTGTTCAAGTTCCTAAATTTTATATTTCCAGAATTGCCTCAGTTTGGGTGTTATTGATTCTATGTCTACTTTCAGTTCTTGAACTGTTTTAATTATTTCCTTCTACTGTTTATTGTGCTTTCATAGATTTCTTTTAAAAGATTCATTCATTACTCTTTAAGAACCTCTCTCATATTCATGAAGGCTGCTTTAAATCTTGTGCTTCAGCTATGTTAGAATACTCAGGGTCTGCTGTGTTATATTTGCTGGGCTATTGTAGAGACATATTATCCTGGTTGTCATTGATTGTGTTTATATGATGGTGTCTAGGACTCTGGGTTTGGAAAGATTATAATTCTAAGTTCTGATATCTTGTCTTTTGGGGTATGTGTCTTATTCCTGGGATTCTGTTGCCCTCTCTGGTTCTTTTAGAGTGTAGTAGTTATACATTGGCTGGTAGAAAATTCTTCCAGTCTCCTGAGAGGTATGGCCATTAGTGACTTCATGGTCTGGTTTTAGGAGTTGATACATAAGAATTGAGATAGGAGTTGAGGCGGAGAGGGTCCACAAGAGGGAGGCAAGCAGATTGTTCTACCCAGATCTCCTTAGTTCCTTGAGAATGGGTGCAGAGGACAAGGAGATGCCACAGCAGACCTGTTGCAGAACTGGGGATGAGACTGGTGGATTGGATTTGGGGACGGAGAGGGAAAGCAGTTAGCCCACTTGCTTCCCTGACCTGAGTAGCCTATGAGTTCCCAGCGAGTGTCTGATAGAGCTGTAGATAAAGCAATAAATCAGGAGAGGGAACTTTGGAGGGGAAGAAGATCTGTGTGGTCCACTGGAGATAGGTGCAGGAGAGAAAAGGAGGCTCTTTTCTGTTCCAGAACTGGGGATGAGACTACAGAACTGAATTTGAAGGAACAGTGAGAGAGGTGAAGATCTGCAGGTATCTTACCTGGTTCTCTGGTCAGTGCCAGTGGCCTGTGTGTTCCTAGGAAGTGTCTGCTGTGGCTGGGAGCTGCCTCCCCTAGAACCCAAAAATTTATTTGTTTTAAATTTTCTGTGCATGGGTGTTTTGATTGCATAAGTCACTGCACCACATATGTATGTTGTCTTTGGAAGTCAGAAGATTGAGCTAGAACTCTGTACTCTGTACACTAGAACATGAGGCTCAGAAATTGGACCTGGGTCCTTGGAACAAGCAGTTAATGATTTTAACTGCTGAACTATTCCTCCAACACCTACAAAGGAAAGATAATTTCTAACACATTGTTTATTTGTACACTCATTTAGAAATTTAAAAATTGTCTGTGTGTCTATGTGTGTGTCTGTGTGTGTATGTGTGTGTGTGATTTGTGCATCAATGAGTGCAGGTGCCTGCAGAATCCAAAAGAGAGCGTTTGATCCCTAGAGCTGCAGTTTCAGATAATTGTAAGATATCTGTCATGGGTGATGGTAGCAGAACTTGGGTCCTCCAACGGAGCAGTATGGTTTCTTAACCACAGGGTGTCTCGTCTCTCTGCTCTTGAATTTTTTAAATCTTTTTTTCTTCCTTTCTGCCTTCCTTCCTTCCTTTCTTCCTCCCCATCTCTCTTCCTCCCTTCATCTCTTTTCTTTCTCTCTTTCTTTGTTTCTTCCTTCCTTGCTTGCTTGCTTCCTTCCTGTCTTTTGTTCTCCTTTCTTTCTCTTTTAGAAACTCAATCTTGCTATGTAACCCCAATGGGCCCAGAACTCAAATCATTCCTCAACCTTCCAAGCAATGGATGCACCACAACACCCACTTAAATACAAGGAATACACACAAACACACACGCTCTACTGGACAAGAATCTAAATCCCACTAAGAGAAGGTTCACACATGATGTAAAGATCAATGCAATATATTAGTTTCTGAGCTGTAATGAGTAGGCATCATCCCTCAGGCCATGAGGCATCCTCTTAAGGACAGAAATAATAGTCCTTTTCTACATAGGTACATAATCTTTCTTAGCCTCACTTCAATACTAAACAACTTTTGAATTCTCCCCAAAGAAATGATGTGTAATTCTAACCTTTAAAATGAATTCAGTCTTTCACAAAGAGTTATGTCAACTGAGACAAAATTCATACTACCAAAAATTACCCTGGATTCATTGGTTAAACTTGTCATCTCACTCTCCATCATCCATTCTGCAGTTTTGTTTCGTTTACTTTGGTAAGGACTTTGAGGGTATACCTGGTGCCTGACTGGAACCAGTAAGCCAACCATCCCAGTTTGCCTGAGACCAAGATGAGATATCATCAGGAAACAAGATACATTTCAGCCTTTTCCTCCCTAAAGCAGAAGATTGTACTGGAGGGATGAATTACCAGTGATAAAATAGCCAGACTTTCAGAAAAAGGGACCCAGGTCAATGTATCTCGTAGAGTGATTCAGATGGCAAACCTCAGTCTCTGATCCCTATCTTGTTGTGATAGTTAATGTAATAGTCAACTCATTTGCTATTACAGTTAATGTGATAGTCAATTCAATTGTGTTGAGAAGTGCCTAGGAGATTACTAAATTAGCCCTCTGGGTCAACTACGGGGTTGTTCTGTCAGGCTGTCAATGTGATAAGAAGTGTTACCAATACATTCTGCTTGTTCTTGTTTGGCACAGCTGCTGCTTTACAGATATAATTCAACACTCTGCCTTCCAGACATAGTTTCGCCTTCCCCGGTGTCGTAATACCTTTGACTGAAAATGGGTCCCTTGTTCTGAATTAATAATGTACAAAATGTCATAATAAACTCAGGTGGCAAGGCTGGAAAGCTGGCTCAGCTCTTAGAAATACTGGCTGGTCCTCCACAGGACTCAGGTGGATTCCCAAAACCCATATGATGCCTCAAAACTGTCTTTAACTCCAGTTCCAGGGGATTATGACACCTCCCTTATGGCCTCCAAGAGCACTACACACACCTGGTACATAGACATATATTCAGGCAAAATGCCCATACACATAAAATACAAAATAAATCTAATAAAACCCACCTCAGGTAGTCTGCAAGTTTTTGGACAGCTTTTGCTAGAGGAGCTATTGTTGGTCAAAAAAGTTCTAAAGTGCATATGAAACATTTCCATTGGGAAGTGATTACTTTTTCTGCCAGTGTTGAATTGGTCTTAATTAATTGATCAGCATTGCCTGCCTGAGCCACTGCAGCTGTTCCTGAAGTTCCTGTACACAGAGGCTTAGCATTAGTCTCCAGCAACTAGTCATTGAACAGTTAATAAGAACAGCAAGGTCACCTCTGTGTTGATGAACTTACAGATTACTCCTATTCTCACAAATGTAACTGTTCCTAGGCCTGTGTGTGGATACCTACCTGGCTGTCCAATATCGAGGCTAGGTAACACACAGGGGCCAAGTCATGCTGGCAATGTGGCTGCTAAGAGAATATTTTATGTCCCACAGAGAATGTTAATTAAGAGACACTAATACTTGCATGCTTTCTTCAGTCAATAAGGTAACAATCCAAACTTAGTCAAGGAGAGATTTCAGAAAAACAAAAATAAAAACAAATGAACCAAAAAAAACTGTCACAATGCAAGAGTGTTATGACCACAAGATCAGCCAGAAAATCCAGAAGAATCTTGCATTTCAGAACATAAAATGTTTTCTTTAATAGAGGAAGTACAAACAGGGGTGGAAAAATGTCCTGAAGAGCAAGAGTTGCAGGGGGCATCTCAGAAAGTTGTCTAGTGGTTGTTTACCTCCAAGTCAGCCAGTTCTTAGAGAGGCACTGCAAAAAGTCACTTTTGTGTTCCATACTAAATTCACCTTCATGGGCACGTTATAACTTGTTTAGAGATCTGTGGGAGATGGGGGGGGCGGTGTTGGTTAAATTTTGGTCAAGTTAGCCAGTTGATGTGTGTGAGAGGGGCGGAAGGCTATCCTTAATAATTTATGAAGTGTACAGGTTCGGCATCTGTCCTTGAAATAAGTTATCAGGAGTCCCCTGATTCCTAACCTCTCCCTATATGGAAACAGGTAATCTTTCACAGTGAGTTGCTTACTGGAATATGGAAGAGAATTTGCTGGATACACTGGAGTCAAGTGAAGTTAAGCATACCCTTCTGTTTTTTGTTAAATGCATTGCCTTGATCCAAAGGTAGGCATAAACACCTGAGTGAAGCCACAGGTGTAAAGTGGAGTCTCCTGGGATTTGAAGCATAATTCCTTCAAAATCAGCCCTGTAAACAAGAGACGCTGAAAGCCAAATTTTACCCATTAGGCACCATGAGGCCTAACCTGAGGGAGAAATCAATTATAAATGGTTATTTTGAAACAGAACCAGAAGTTGAGCCCTGAGATATATGGTCCAGCAGATTTCTAGAGGTCGTAGATACAAACCTGTTCTTTATATAGCTCTATAAATTTCTATGATTTGCATATTCTTAGCTGTCTTTCCCTCCTGGGGTACCCCAACCTGCAGGGCTAAGAGGCAAAGCAGCAATTCCTTCCTAAGTGACTAAATCAGGCCTTTATTTATTTTGAGGGAAAGTTACAATAGGTAGGGGTAAAACAAACAGAACAATGTTACGAGAGGATAATAGCAGGGAGAAACGGCTTAAGTCCAGAATGAATGCTAATTGCTGTTAATTTCCAAGTCTAAGGATAAACCCATGCCAGTATTAATGAACAAGTCTGAGACCCTAGAGCAGATAAGCTTCAGTCTTATCTGAAAAGTGTCCCCAAAGCAAAAATGTCTCTAAGCAAAAACCCCAAGGCAAAAACTGCCTTTTCCAAGGCAAAACTGCCTTTCCAAGGCAAAACTGCCTTCAAACTCCTTGGAGGCAGCTCCTTTTATAGACCTGAGTGACGTCATAAACTGCCAATTAGCTAAAACTGTTTCTAATTGGTCAAGCCAAATGAGACATAGGTGGCCACGCCCCCAGCCTGTCGGTTGGGCTGCCATTAAATGTCAGTTAGGCTTCTGTCAGGCTTTGTCTTAAAGGGGACATGGCCCCCCACACTTAGCAATGATGTTCTTAGTGCTAATGCTACTTAAGGATTTGTGAGGTAGTTGTTAGGGTCCAAGAATCACTGAAGGAAGACAGCAGACTCAAATAGTAAGCAAAGGCAAAGAGCATTTATTCTGCAGAAATTATCAACATGCAGGCTTCAACTATTTATTAAAATGGTGACCCTAGACAAAGTCGCACAGGCTTTGGGTTTTTTTGTTTGTTTGTTTGTTTGTTTTCTAAATAGGGAACTATAGGGTTTTAGGTAAGGCTAGGTAACCTAAAACTTCATTGGTGGGTGCCAGGAATGTTACATGGGTTGGTTTCTGATTGGCTGCTAGGTTAGTTTTAGCACATTGGTTGAGGCCTTGAGGAAATTTCAGGAAACAGCTCAGCTCTGAGCTTGTTTTTCTTTGTCAAAGCAATCAAGTGATCAACAGCCCATTGTCAGTAGCTCCCTCTGAGGAGCTCAATCTGCTTCCCTGGGGAACTGGAACACTTTATTTTTAAGGTGTTTATTTTTTAGGGTACCTCTCAGTAGTGACTTAGACAACAGCTTGCCTGGGGAGAAGTTTGCCCCAGCTTACAGCATTTCTTCAGATCCTAGGCAGAACCCAGCCACAAGTCAACACACAATAGCAATGATGATCTTAGCAGTTGGATTTTAGTTTGGACGGGGCAGTCTAGGCGGGAAGAAAACCAGAAACGTAAATTTGAAGGTTTGTGGCTAAATATTGAAGGAAACTCAAACTTGAAATTTTGTGAAAAAATGACAATTCAGAGTCACAGAGTCCCCTCTTATTGTTTCTACAAGAAGATAGGTAAACTAAATTTCTACAGAACAAGACAAAATGAGCTGTCTATCAGTTACCTGTAATTTACAAACATGATACAAACAGATCAGACACAACAAGCATGACCAGCGTGGCTTCTCTTGTGGGATCTATAGTCATAAGTTTGAAATCAGACATTTAGGTACCCAATTCTATAGCTTGATTAGCATAACTCTTAAAAGAAACCCCCACCCTGTCTTTCAGCTTTGCTTTTTTTTTTTCCCCTGGGCTGCTAACCAATTCAACAATTGGCAATACCAATACATTTTCACATATCCAGTAACCTCTCATTCCCCTAGAGTAAGTACACATATTTCATATTTCATAGCTCAAAACAGTGCAAATATTTTTCTCTAGTGTTCTTTAATGGTCACTCCTTGCTAAATTACTACTTGTAGGATTCACTTTGTGTGTGTATGTGCGTGTGTGTGTGTGTGTATGTATGTATGTATGTGTGTGTGTGTATGTATGTGTGTGTGTGTGCATGTGTGTATGTATATATGTATGTGTGTGTATGTGCGTGTGTGTGTGTGTGTGTGTATGTATGTATGTATGTGTGTGTATGTATGTGTGTGTGCATGTGTGTGTGTCTATGAGGAGATCACTAGAGGCTGATCTTTAGGCATGTTCCAGGTCAGTGGATAAAAAGAAAGAAAAAAAACAGAGCGTTTATCCAACTAGAGAATCTTGGCTAATGGCTCCTACTGAGCAATCCAACTAGCATGGCCACATCAGGTTGTGAGTCTCTGTGATCTTTCAGAGGGAATCAATCAAGAATTCTCTAAAATGCATTATTATAAAGAAAAGAGTTAGCTTGCACACACACACACGTACACACACACACACACACACACACACACACACACACCACCCTGAAGCAAAATACTGCTTATACACTGCCTTGTTAGATAAAGTGAACTTTTCCTGTGTGCTTCCTGACTCAAAAAATGAACATTGTTCAGCAGTAGCCAGAGGCAGTGTGCCAGATACCACATCTGGCAAAGCAGCTATAACTGGACTAACATCTGATTAGATTAACCCATTTCTCTCATAATGACTCCTTTTTTGACAGCCAGAAAATGAATGTAATGGTCTTAGCTGTCGCTCTCTATCCCAGTAAGAAACCCTAGCCCTAGGTAAGCAACTAGAAACTGAATCTTAAGGTCTACTGAGATCACAGTAACATGACCTCTGTCTTATTCCCATCTATGTTTAAACTCCTCACTCCAGCTATAGAACCACAGGTTCAGCCAAACTGCATATTTGCCAGTCCTGAAAGATATGCCTATTCTTTGGGATGTGTACAATTCTGTAAAACATGGAAATGATTGAATCACAGCAAACAAAGGGAATGTACTCCAGTGCATAAGTGAAATCTCTATAGTGCAATTATTTGTTTGAAACTGTATCCTGGGAGTTTGTTTCATCTATTTCTTAACATGAATTAATGGTTGCAGTTAGTATTTCACCATTTTCTAGAGAAGTTCTCTCCTTTGGAAAAGTCTGAAATATTCTGTACACTTTCTCCTCTAAGTTTTAAAATTGGCTTTATACAGTCTATGAAAACCATGATTGTAATTTGGAAATGAGTGTGAGTTTGTTGGTCGGGGCACAGTGGACACTGTAACAGAACTGAGGAATGAATGAAAACTAAAGAGAAATCTGAGCATATACACCTGACAACCGGCAGTTGTCTGCTCTAGGTTTCTGTGGTCTGGTCACGAGGACCAAATGGTCTTTATACTGACAGATTCAGACAAACCCTAAAGGGGAAATGACAAGAAGGGGATAAAGCTTAATCCTTAAAGGAATGCACTTTCTAGTTCTTCAATATGAAGAAAGTAAAACTGGAGGGTGGTTATAAAGGACAGCAGCAGAAGTCTATGAAAAATCGCTGAGGAATGCAGAAGACGGTTGACTTTGCAAGGACCCAGGAAACACAGGGCAAAACCTGACCCTATCTCTTTCTTTCATTTTCTCTCTAAACAATAGATTATGCTCAAAAAACCAGAACTTTCAATTTAAAAGTCCAAGTTCTATCAAGTAGTCTTTGAATGACTGCTAAAACGGAATAGAGTCTAATAACAAAATTAACTAATTTAATTTAACTAATTAAATTAACGTGATACATTTTAAAAGGATTTTCTTATGTGGGAAATTATTTGTAAGCTGACGAACTATTAGACTTTATTCTAGTGAGTTAGTTGTATGACATTTTATAGAATGGCTTGAGAGTTTGTAAACTCACTTTTTCAGTAATTTTTGTTATATGCATACTTATATATTCCTAAATATAAGCCGATCAGTTTGTAGGATGCTATTTGTATGTATGCTTTCAGGCTTGTCCATTTGGTAGCATCAGAAGATATGATGTCTTGCCAACATGACTGGCAAAATATGAGCCTAACAAGGACTGCAACATAAGACTGCTAACATGGACAGGAGAAGGCTAAGAAGCCCCAATCGTACAAAAGACTATCAAACAACTGAGAGATGCTGATGGTGAGACTCTCCCTGGGGGCAAGGGAACACCAATTGGTTATCTGTAATATTTAAGGAAAAATGTCTTCAATTTCTAATTCATGTGGAACATTTTCATAATTAGATTTCGGGTTTCTTTTTGTAAAAAATATTAAATGGAGACAATTAAATATTTAATTAAATAATTCATCCTTCCAATGTCCTTATTTTGAAATTTTTAAGATACAATACTGAAAAACTATTCACAATTAATTAGCATAATAGAAATTCTACAAGTAAAATATACTGAAAATTAGACAAGATCAAGTGGATGCACGATAACAAGACTATAGACTACATTCAGTGGTACTTTTTAGCTTTCGGTAGAACATTGACTATCACAACAAAACATTGTCTCAGGGACTCACACATAAACATTAAAATGACTTGAGGTTATTTTTTTATTATTAGCTTATCTAATTATTTGTTATTTCAGAAAAGAGCTATGCTTGGGACTCTATGCCTCATTGAACTGTGTTAATAAAAAAAGGATAATGCATATTCTCTTACGTTACTCAGAATATTGGCAGTAAAAATGAATGAGTATTAATAATAATTCTATTTGTCAAATGTGAGTGACTGTGCTATCTAGATTCATTTACACACACATGCATGCACACACACACACACACACACACACACACACACACACACATACATACATATATGCCAGGAGCCTCCCAGCCTGGAGTGGATTGAAATTAGACACAGAGTCGGACTCAGGTGTATGCTTAAAAACTGATGGTCTCTGGATGTTCTAGCTCTCTAACTATACTAAATATTTGTTGATAGCTTCTAAAAGATCCTAAAGACTTCCATGTTCTTTGATGCTTGATATAGCTGTCTCCTGAGAGGCTCTGACAGTATCTGACTAATACAGAAGTAGAGGCTCACAGTCATCCATTGGACTGAGCACAGGGTCCCCAATGAAGGAGCTAGAGAAAGAACCAATGGAGTTGAAGGGTTTGCAGCACTTTAGGGCGAACAACAATATGAACTAACTAGTACCCTCAGAGCTCCCAGGGACTACAACTCCAACCCAAGAGTACACATGGTGGGACTCTGGGCTCCAGCAGCATATGTATAGCAGAGGATGGCCAAGTCGGCAATGGGAGGAGAGGCCCTTGGCCCTGTGAAGGTTCTGTGCCCCAGTGTAGGGGAATGCCAGGGCCAGTAAGCAGCAGGGGTTTGGGTGGTGAGCAGGGGCAGGGGGGAGGGAACAGGGGTTTGTTTTAGTTTTAGGGTTTTTTTTGTTGTTGTTGTTTTTGTTTTTTTTTTTTGGTTTTTCGAGACAGGGTTTCTCCGTGTAGCCCTGGCTGTCCTGGAACTCACTCTGTAGACCAGGCTGGCCTCGAACTCAGAAATCCGCCTGCCTCTGCCTCCCAAGCGCTGGGATTAAAGGCGTACGCCACCACCGCCCGGCAGTTTTTGTTTTTTTATTTTATTTTATTTTATTTTATTTTATTTTATTTTATTTTATTTTATTTTTTTATTGTTTTTGAAAGGGAACCTGAGAAAGGAGATATTGTAAATAAAGAAAACATCTAATTTAAAAAAAAAAAAGCTGCTAGCTGAGGCGATTAACACCTGTAGCCTAATGGGGGGTGGGGTGGAGGTATGGTTTGGAGAAATTTAATAAAGTAGCCCTTGTTTTATCTCTGCAGGAACTGCCCAGCTCTAGTTGAAGTCATAGGAAGAAAAACTGACACACTGGAAAGTGGTTTTAGCTTTTATTTCTAAGCTTTAAACAGTTTCTTATCCCAAGGTCAACAGGTTCATAGAGAATTAAAAAAACACAACTCTTTGGGATTAAGTATTAGTGAAGTTTTGTGTAGATAAACCCAATCAATATTTTCCTTCTGTCCTTACAACCATGGGAGATCATTAATCCCCCTTTTATGACCTTTGGTTGATGGTTTTACAACCTCTTGGAATACCTCTAAGTAGTAAATGCCTGCTTGCTATTTCAGAAGCAATTAACTCATGAAACTAGAGACTGGCAGAGTCTCACTGCAGTTTTGATGATCAGAGAGATCCTAATAACAGTCCCACTATAAGAGACCTTAATAAATACTGATATAATTTTAGGAATTCTTAAAGAATCATCATTAAGAATTAAGAAGTCACCTATGTGTCTATATAGCATCATTACAAGACAGTACATCTTTGTCGTACTGAAGAGCTCATCTCAAAAGGGTGGGCTAATACCTAGAGATTGTTATATATATATTTCATAACAACAGGAAGGGCATATACATAACAGGAATCTTTCCTAAAATGAATTTTTTTCTGGGCCTTACCTATTAGAGCAAATCCATCATGGATTATAATCCAAATTAGACTCATCTCAGGATGATCATTTGCTAATGTTTAGTCTCTTCTCATTGGCTACACACACACACACACACACACACACACACACACACACACACCTTTTAATGTTTTCTATATCTTGAAACAACTTTTAAGTTATAAAGACACTTTAAATAAAAGCAAAGGGGCTGGAGAGTTGGATGACTCAGCCGTTAAGAGCACTATTTGTTCTTCCAGAGAACCTTGGTTGAAATTCCAGCACTCGCATAGTGGCTCACAACCACCTATAATTCCAATTCCAGAGGATCTGAAGCCCTCTTCTGACTGCTGAGGGTATGGCATGCACTTGATATATAGTCATACTACATACAAAATACCCATGCACATAAAATAAAAAGAAATTAAATAAAGAATATTTTTTTAAAAAAGAATAACCTTTTCAATTTATCTATGCACCAAAATTGTGGTTCTGAGACAAGTGTGACTTTAATAACTTAAAGGTGGAACATGACATGGCACATAAATTTTCTTGCTCTCTTAGTCAGCACCAATTTAGAGACTGATCAAATTTCCCAGTTGTGTGAAAAGGGGAAATTGAATACCATTCTCATACTTATTAGTTAATACATAAATAAGGTGAGACTTAGTTATTTTCTATAAGTCTGATGTCAGTCTGGAACAGATCCCAGAGCTGAAACTCTGGTTGCTTGCTCTAGCATTGTTGTACTATGAAGTGGGGCTGCCTTCATCTGCAGCAAAACAAAAACCATGTTGTTTAAAAGTATGGAGGTGTAGAAGAGATGGATAACTTACAGTGTCCTGTAGTACCAGTACGCTAGCATGTTTTGCAACAGTTAGCCGGGTATCTCAAAGTAGATAATGAGAAGAATTTAAAATGTTCCCAATACAGAAAAATAAGCATTTGATAGATGAGTGCTCAAATTATTCTGATCATTACATCATTGAGTATGTTTTTAAAACATCATACTGAACCTCATATATTGGTACAATTATTATTGGTCAAGTCAAAGTTGAAACATTTTAAGAATAAAATAGGTTTTTTTTTTTTAAAAAAAATAATACTATTAGTTATGAGTGCTAACAAATGTGGCAAAGCAAAGCATGGTGGGTCATGCTTATAATTGCAGCACTATGGAGATTAGACAGGAGATCATGGCTAGCCCTGGAATGCATGGTGGAAAAAAGAGAACTGACTTTTTAAATTTGTCCTCTGATATCCATTCTTGCACAACACACAGTTCAAGACTAGCCTGGGCTGTATAGAAAGACCCTGTCTTAAAAAACAAAATCATAATTAGTATATAAATGCAACAATTTTAAATTTCTTAAATTAGAATCACAACTATGAATATTGTCATGAAGACCAGCAATTTTGAGAATGTAATAACTCATATAAAGCTTATATAAATTGTACTGAGGGGATACAAAAACAAAACAAAACATATATTGAAGAAAATACACTAAACTCTGTTTAGAATAGAAAGAAGATATGTCAAATTTTAACACTAATAATTCCCTTTTATTTCTAGCCTCACCTCACACCACTCCACCCCACTCCACCCCACCTCACCTCACTTTACCTTAGCATGAATTCTACCCCTCTATATATAACTAGTAACTTACCAGGAATATTAATAAGATAAACTCTTATGTTTAGATGCTGGAAAAAGAAACACTGAACCTACTACAAACATAAGAAAGGAAACAAAACATATATCAAAGTTATGATCTATAAGTCCAATTTTGGACAAATGTTTTGAAAAAGAATACTGACAAAACTTTAGTAATGCTAATTAGAAAATATTGTTATTATTGAAGAGAAAATATAATCATGTGAAAACCAATTAGGTAATTAAAATTACATAAACAAAATCCTAGAAAAAATGAGAAAGAAATAGATAGTATATATGTAATTGTTTAATAAGTAGAGAAAATAGTGACTTAAAATTATAGGTCTGTAAGATAGCTCAGAGGCATTTGGCTTGTGATTAGTCCTGGAATAATCTTGCACAACATACAGACACACAGTGATAATGGTAATAACAGTGATGATCATGATGAAGTTTAAATTAAGAACAGTAAAAGACTCCAGACAAAGAAAGCTCAGTACTAAATGGCTTTTCTAGTGAATTCTAGAAACTAATTAATAAACAATATTTTTTTACAAAAGTTTTCAAAAATCCAAGAGGACAGAAAAACTCCTAATTTATTTTAGAAGTTAATATACTGTAACTTCAAGACAAAACAAAGCAAAAAAGACCCAATTACTACTGTGCTGCTAAAGGGACATCTTCCTGTACTCATAGATCAGTGTCTTGCTCAGTCATTATCAGCTTCCATATGAAATAAAGGGGAACAAA
>JADRCC010579052.1:3734-22252 GCA_019843855.1 Hylomyscus alleni
AAAGAAAGAATGAACAAAAGAAAGAAAGAAAGAAAGAAAGAAAGAAAGAAAGAAAGAAAGAAAGAAAGAAAGAAAGAAAGAAAGAAAGAACAAGCATATATGGGCCAGCAAGATGTCTCAGCACATAAAGCCCTTGTCATGTAAGCTTGGCAGTTACAGTTCATGCCCTTTAACTGTAATCACATTAGGGTCTCTTTATTTAAGTTCAAGCTTGGGCCTCATCACCTTCTCTGACACAGAACAGGAGAGGATCTTGAGCCCAGTTTCAGGTAAGCATTTATAGAGGCAGGAAGGGGGTATCTAGCTCAGCACATGTCTGATTGGAGGGGCATTATGACCTTTAACATAATTGGCTGGTTCTGGGAGCCAAACCATAAACTAACTTCAGTTTTTTTCCTGACTGGTGATTGTTAGGAAGTGAAGTGTCAGGGGCGGCTCGAAACCTGGAGGTGCCGAATTGTTGGGGAATTACCTGGAAACTGGTGCTACTCACCGGTTTTGTTGGGGGGTAACCTGGAAACTGGTGCTAGGTACTGGCCTGTTAGTGAGTTCAACCTTAGGTCAGGTTCTCAAAGATGGAGTTGGAACCCACAACATCTGCTCTCTCGTAACTACAGAACTGATTTCACAAAGTTGTTCTCTGACCTCCAAATACATGACATGGTACACACCTCTAAATACACAACTTGCGTGCGTGAGCATGTGCAAAACACACACATACAGAGGGGCCGGAGATATAGAGACAGACAGAAACAGAGACATAGAGAGACAGAGAGTGAGAGGGGAAATGGAAGAAGAGACAAGGGAGAATAACAAATATAATAGTTTAAAAGCATACAAATAATATATGGAGATAGATTATACTTGGGTCCATAGAATACGTTTAACAAATTTGAAAATATTGAAATCATCATTTGTCTCTGATAGCAATGCAATTAAAGAAATCTCAAGAGAAATTATTAAAATTACCATTACAATGCACACCTTTTCCTAACTTATAACTCAAAAGACGGACCTGACAAGAATCCAGAAAATATTTTGCATTTTATTCAAAGATGAAGAAACAATAACCAAGAAATTGTAGAAGTCCTTTGAATTGGAATTTAATCTTAGGCTTTGTGTATGCTAGACAAAAGCAAACACTGGCCCCCAAAGCCTGGCCCTGAAAGCAGTGGTATTAAAGGCAGAAAAAAACTGTGAGAAAAATAATATACAATAAAACACCACATCTGATACATATTACCAATGATAAAGCAAGCGTCTAATACATTCTAAGACTTCAAAGACAGCATATATTATATACATTCACTTTTATTAAATATAGAATTCGGTCTCTCATACTATAGCCTACTTACAGTTTTCCTTCCCTCTGCTCTTCCAGTTTCTCCTTACTTCCCCTCCCATCTTGAGTCAATCCATCTTTTTCTTTTATCAGAAAACGAACAGGCCTCTAAGGGATGATAATAAAATAAAATATAAGCTAAAACATCAGAATGGGACAAAGCAAACAAACCAAAAAAAAAAAAAAAAAAGAACCCAAGGAAAAGCACAAGAAACAGACATAGATTCAGATTTTCAATGATTTGTACAGTCAGGAATCCCATAGAAACACTAAACTTGAAGCCATAATATGTAAAATTATGTATTATTATTTACTCCACAAAATAATAGTGGAGTAAAATGAAATATATATATATGATATACATATATCATCAGCATGTTAACATTACTATGAAATAAGAAGCTTGCAGGCTTAGATTAGATCTCAAGTTCACACAGAGCTCTCAAGAGTAAATATATAGATATATATATATGAAAGATAAATAAATAAAAATCTGATATGACATGATAAGATAAGGAACCCCTAAAGAGGCATTTGATTTCATTTTCTGCTGGCCATTGACTGCTGGGAATGCAGTTTACTCTTATGAGTATATTTCGAAACCTAGAAAAATAAATTTTGTGAAAGACAAAACAGTCATTGTGGAGATAATATAAACAGTTTGAAAGTCTCGGTATCTTTTAAAGATGCTTAGTGTATAGTGAAATGCTTCTTCATAGAGGGAAACTATTAATAATAACTTATTTTGTCGATCCTCAGAGTATTTTAGGAATCAGTATACAAGTAGTACATACACTCTCCCAGTTTATATGAAACAAAGAGAACCATTATACTAGGATGTTTACAATACTCCGATAAAAAATCCGGTTAGCGGTTAGGCTTGGAGGATTAGATCCCAGGTTTACCCCAGAGCTCTCAAAAGTAACAAAATATGTCGATGTAATTCTCAGAAATAAAATCTGCTTTTAGTGATTTGTTGTTGTTGTTGTTGTTGTTGTTGTTATTAGCCTAGGGAGTACTGCAGAGGAGGGGAAGGAAGGGTCAGAGGAAGCAAAGCGATCAAGGATACCAGAAGAATACAACCCACAGAAAAAAACAGATTTCTTACATATTAGATATTTTTACAGAATTAAAAGAAGTTAAAATCTACCTGAAATAGTACACAACCATTAAAAAAAGCAGGTAAATGAGCACCGAAAATAAACATAAAATAGGATATCACAAGAATGACAACAATGATGCCATTAACCATTCTCTCTTTTTTTTTTTTTTTTGGTTTTTTGAGACAGGGTTTCTCTGTATAGCCCTGGCTGTTCTGGAACTCACTCTGTAGACCAGGCTGGCCTTGAACTCAGAAATCCTCCTGCCTCTGCCTCCCAAGTGCTGGGATTAAAGGCATGCGCCACTGCCCGGCCACCATTCTCTTTTTAAAATACGCACAAGATACTTTAAAATTTTTATTTTATTATTATATTTTTTACTTATTCACTTCTCATCCCTCTTACTGGCCCCCTCCCGGCTATCCTGTCCCACAATCCTTCCCCCATTTCTTCTCCCCTCCTCCTCTGAGCTGGTTCGCACCCCTAGATTATGTCCCCTACTAGGGCACTTCAAGTCTCTGGGCGGCTAGGTTCTTCCTTTCCCACTGAGGTCAGACAAGGTAATAAAACATATCCCTTGTACAGGCAACAGCTTTGGGGATAACCCCGTTCCAGTTGTTGGGGATCCACATGAAGACCAAGCTGCATATCTGCTACATTTGTGCCTGGAGGACTACGTCCACTCCTTGTATGTTCTTTGGTTGTTGGTTCAGACTGAGATCCCCAAAGGGTCCAGGTTAGATGATTCTGTTGGTCTTCCTGTGGAGTTCCTATCCCCATAGGGTCCCTTAGTCCTTCCTCCTACTCTTCCAGAAGAATCCCCAAGCTCAATCCACTGTTTGGCTGTGGGTATCTGCATCTGTCTGAGTCAGCTGTTATGTATAAGCCAATCAGAGGACATCGTGCTCCTGTCTGCAAGCATAACAGGGTATCATTAATAGTGTCAGGGATTGGTGCTTGCCCGTGGGCTGGGTCTTAAGTTCCGCTGGTTATTGGTTGGTCATTCCCTCATTCTCTCTCCCTCCCCTGTGCCTACACTACTTTTAGACCTTTTTGTGGGTAAATTGGTGACTCTGTTGCCCCACTGGGGTTTCTGTCTGGCTACAGGAGGTTGACACCCATTTTTTTGTTTGTTTGTTTTTTTTGTTTTGTTTTTCGAGGCAGGGTTTCTCTGTGTAGCCCTTGCTGTCCTGGAACCTACTCTGTAGACCAGGCTGGCCTCAAACTCAGAAATCTGCCTGCCTCTGCCTCCCAAGTGCTGGGATTAAAGGCATGCACCACCACTTCCTGGCCTGACACCCATTCTTAACTACTAGGAAAAGCAGGAGTTTAAGCTCATTTACAAGTCTACTATATAGCTTAACTTCATCCTTGTTATCCAACAAGAAAAGGTAGGTGTAGAGTTTAAGTACTTTGCACAAAATGATATATAGTAGACAAGTACTAAATTCAAGATGTGAAACAGTAGCATGGTTCAGACTTTTATCCTAGGGCTGTTATAGTAGAGTCTACATGCAAATTAGTTAATTATATAGTATGTGTGATAAAGATCTTTCTGATAATATGTTATATTTAAAAATCGTATTTCCATTGTCGAAATGTCAAAAGAAAATGAATTCTATTGAAAGAGCAATAAATAAGGGGCTGGGAATTTGCCTCAGTGGTTAACAGCGGATTTTACTCTGTGGAGGAGCAGATTTCTGTTCCTCACACCTTTATGGTAGCTCTAACAGTCTTTAACAGGAGCTCCAGGGGAAGCCAAACATCTTCTGAAGAGTGTATATTTATGAATTTGTATTGTCAGTGTATATTTATGAATTTGGAAAAACAATATAAACATAAATGAAGGTGATTCAATTCTTAATTTTTTTCTTTTATTTTCTAGGTTTTTTTTCTTATTTTTCTTTGATAGTTTGAGACAGCATTGTACTCTGTAGGCAATACTTGTAGCATGGAAATCATAAAAGTTGTTCTGCTCGATCTCACAGTGCTAAGTTTAAGGGGAGAACCACTATGTGCATGCTCTTATGTTGTTTTTTATTTTTGATTTTTGTAGACTTAATTTGTAGTTTGCTATTTGACAGTAACCCAAATGGGATGTGCTGTAGATGTCAAACACCTTTATATATTTTGAAAACTAAGAAGTTAACTCTTGGCTTTAGTTACTGCCTAAAAGAAATTTTAGTTCATATTTCATTTTTATTATCACTTGACTAGTAATAATATTAGGCCTAGTAACTCTTTTTTACCTGATGTTACAAAGTATGTTCTAGAAGTTAGATTCAATACCCAAGCAGCTTTGTAATACCCAGGTACCAGATGGCTACTAGTATCTTTCTATATTTCAAAATGTAAATATAGTAATGTAGGCACCAGTGTTCAAGCAGTTCTCTTTAATTACTCTTTGTCTTGTAGATATGCGTAAACGTAAATATAGTGCCTTTGTTCTAAGTTTTAAGATAGAACATTTTGTATGCCACTCTCTAGCTCAGGAAGCCAAAATAAAAGAACAAATACACAAACAAATCTTTTCCATATAAAGAAGAATCAGCCATAGAGGACTGCTCCCCTGGGTTATGATAATGCCGTGTGAAGTGCTTGTATATTTGTTGTAAGCATTATAACAAACGGAGATGAACTCATTTGCATTTTCAAAAGGCTTTTGCATAGTAAAAGGATATTCTTCAGGTAATTTGTATTCATATCTAAATAATAAAAAGCTCATCATCGTTCATATTAGTAAAAATTGCAATCTTGAGCAACTTATTATAGTTTCATTTTTTTTTCCATTTTAGAAATCTTCCTCTTCTTTGAAGTACTATTCAGAGCATGCAGCTGCCTTTGTGTCCTCTATGAGGTGTCCTACACTTTGGCGAATGACAAAATGTGGCTATGTTCTTTAATCCTTATCGTGATGCCCACTGTTCATAGTTAGATACATTTTGAAAATTCTTGTCCTAAAGAAAGCTGTAGGACTTCATCGTATCACTAGAGCCTATTGAATGAAGCTCTAAATATGCTTTTGACCATAGACTTTGACAATGGGGATTTTGTCTTCAAATCTCTACAGCTGAAAGGGTACTTCAAAATAGATCATTTCTAAGGATGACAAAACATACCCCAAATTCATGACACATCCGAGGAAGAGGAATAAATATGGCAAATGTTTTGAAAGAACCTGTGTGGTCATACTTTCCATGATTCGGTAGAGATAGCTGAGCGATTTAAATGTAATTGGTAAAATTTTAAGCTATTCAACTTTGTGTTATGAAAACTGAAATGGCAGGGAGAGTTGGAAAGCTAGACAGAAAAGGGGATGGAGAGGTGATACAGAAGGATAGAGAGAGGGAAAGAGATATGAGACAGAAACGTGGAGAAAGAGTCTTAAACGGAATTCAAGAAAGTATTACTGGTGTTCCAGTCTACATCAGCTGTTTTCTGTTTATATCAAGTATCTTTATATTATAGTAGTAAGAATTCTGATTAATTTAAGCAATAAGAATTGACTGGGAAGATAGAAAACCTAGAACGTGTAAGAATAAAAAGAATGAGGTATCTTTATTCACTTTTCCTTGAGATTTGGGGCTGAGACTACTCCCATAACAATTGTGACAAGTGTAACATACTTGTGTACCATTGCACACGTCCATCCAGCAGGAAGGTCATTGCTGAAGGAAGGTCATTGCTGCAGGTTACAGCGCTTGTAGCCAAGTGATACTGATGATTAGATTTCTCTATGGTGATGTGCAAAAATACCTTTTTCACCATCAACAAAATTGGGAACCAGCTCAATTTCTCCATGTTTAATGATACATAAGTTGCATCTTCAACAATAAGACATAACCATTGGGTTATAGATATTAATCAATACCCTTGAAGATTGCCTGCAGTGTTTTGGCATAGTTTATGGGAGCCTTCAGGCCAACAACTCTATAAATTGTAACTCATTCCTGGCATTGGAGGTTTTACTTGGTGGCATAAGATACCTAGCATTGTCTTCCCTGTCCTATGGTGACTACATTAATACCCCGCCAGTCCAATCCCATCATGTAATCTGATGGCTAATAGTTTCTTCTTTATGTCATTATAACACTCTACTCTATTTCCTCTTCCTGGGAAAATTACTTCTTCCTCCTTGGTCTTCACTGCCTACCAAGTGATTATTCATATTAAAACACATGCATACAAAACCTAAAACCTGCAGGGTGGTGGTGGCACACGCCTTTAATCCTAGCACTTGGGAGGCAGAGGCAGATGGATTTCTGAGTTTGAGGCCAGCCTCAAACAAAAAACCCTGAAACCTAACATCTACATTTAAGACAAAACATGCAATATTTGTCTCTTGGGGTCTGGGTTCCCTCTCTCAGGATGGTCATTTCTAACTTTATTCATTTACCTTCATACTGTATTTTTCTTTTTTCTTTTAACACTTTATTTAATCTCGTTTTTTTATACACTCCTGATTTTATCTCCCTCTGGTTCCACCCTCTGACTGTTCCACAGCCCATACCTCCTCCCACCCCTGTCTCCCCGAGGATGCCACACCTCCCAGATTCCCCCCAAGACCCCATCAGACCTCCCCACTCCCTGGGGCCTCCACTCTCCTGAGGGGTAGGTGCATCTTCTCTGACTGAACCCAGACCCTGCAGTCCTCTGCTGTATATATGTTGGGGGCCTCATATCAGCTGGTGTATGCTGTCTGGTTGGTGATCCAGTGTCTGAGAGATCTTGGGGGGTCCACGTTAATTGAGATTGCTGGTCCTCCTCCTCAGCTTCTTCCAGATTTTTCCTAATTCAACCACAGGGGTCAGCAGCTTCTGTCCACTGGTTGATGTTACTATCTGCATCTGAATCTTTCAGCTGCTTGTTGGGTGTTTCAGAGGGCAGTCATCATACATTTTTCTTAAAAGCTGAATATTATTGCATTCTGTAATTGTATTACAGTTTCATTTTTGATTAGGTCAGTATTATAGAACATTCTGGTAAGCAGGAGGCCCTGAGGTCCTTTCAAGAGCACATTAAGAATTAAATATTTAAGAGTACATTGTTTATAAAGTACATGGCAGTAATGATGAGTTATACACTAAAAAATATATAAATATGAGGTATTTTATCAACTTTTTAATTTAAAATATATTAGGAATATGTATGCCCTGATGTTTCATCCTATTTGAAAACTTGGACCAAGAAGTAGTATTAAAAAACAAAACAAAACAAGAAATTTAAGAGAGCAAAAAATTAATGGTGATTCATTCCTCTATTATATTTTCCTATTACATCCCTTCATATTTATAAAAATTTACTTTTAAAGAAAGTATATCTAATGATAATACCATCACCAGATTTAATCAATTATGATTCCTTAAAATAAAATTAATTTACTTTTGAAACCGTTAAACTTATACTCATCTATAGTATATGTATATGTGTGTGTATATGTATCTATATGTATATTTATATATATTGATACATATACACACACAGCTATATACTCTTTACTAGAAGTAATAGCAATGATGTGCATCCTTGTTTGCATAAGATAGTCCACAGTTCTGTTGCTGTGGTACTATGTGAAGCTCTGAAAGCATGAAAGTCAAGTTGACATCTTCAGCATTGAATATTGGTTTATTGTCCAATAAGAATTCACCATACCTCCTGAGAAGAAGTCAGAGATAATCAGTGTATGAGAGGCCATATCAGAAAGCTTCAGAGTATGGTCTGTTGTTCACATATTAGAAACTCGGCATGAGGGGAACTCCGCATGAGCATGGACCAGATCAGCTCTGTTTAGAGAGAATATTCAGCTTTCTCTTTCAGCCATCGATCACTTCTTTCTCTGCTGAATGGCTGCTTTGTGGCTGAAGAAGCTTGTTCCCAGGAGGCAGGTAGCATGAGGGATACAATCAAGTATTTCTTGTTCTGATGCTGTGAGTCAGAGAGAATATTTTCTTTACAAAACTCTAAATGGGCAACAGCATAAAATATGTTCTGCGTTCATGCCCACTAGAGGGCACTCACCTGCACCCCAGTGATGCCGCTGACGATCTCAGAAGAAACACTTTATTGTGTACTTGATGTCACTTAACTTCATGTAGAAGCATCACAGGGCGATTACTATCTTCTGTCCTGGATTCTTCTCCCCAGAGTGACCTCCATTGGGCTCTGCAAATGGGAGCATTGTCATTTCATACCTCAAACCTCACAGAGCTGATTTTGATTCTGCCCGTTACAGATTAGCTCTTCTTATCACTCATTTTGATTTTGTGCTTAGGGAAAAGAATCCCAGGACAGGTTCACAGTTACCAGAGATGGAGATATGAGTCAAAATTTAGCACACACAAAAAAAAATTGATGTGAATTCTGAGATTCAAATGCCATTGCTAATCTTTAAAATACACTTATCTATTATTTGAGAATTTCATACATCTTTTGCTCACATTTCCCCTTAATGTCTCCTTGGATCTCACTTCATCTTCTGTCCCTCTCATCTTTATGTTCTTCGTGTTTTTTAACTCTCTTAAAATAAAACAAAAACAAAATAAAACAAGCATGGCATAACAGAAGGCTGGGGTCTGATTTGTGATGTACAACTACTCCTGAGCATGGGGTCTGCCTTGGAGTGTAGTTGATATACCTAGTATCACTCCATAATAGAAAAATAATATTGCATCTTCAGGTAGTTTTCAATTGCAAATAACTTCTTGGCTAATGATGGGACTTTGTCACTTCCCTTCCTGGACTTGAACCTTTGCAGGTCTTTTACATCCTGCTGTAGTCTCTGTAAGTACATATGTGCCCTGATGTGCCTGGAAAGGTTTTTTATTTCTACCAGAGGAGTCATCTACCTCTTCTGGTTCATATAATTTTTCTGCACACTCTTCCACAAAGATGCCTGAACGTTGGAGAGGAGGTATGGTAAAGACATCCAATTTAGAGCTGACCTATCGTTGCCTCTAGACCTGGGAGGTACAAACTTAAGCCACCCACACTTGTATTTTGTTATTAGACTAAAAAAAAACCTAGTGAAATTGTTGTTCTAATGCTGTTGTGCCCCGTCTACACAAACAGTGGAATAAAAAGCAATGATTTATTCTATCAATATATAGATGAGATGTTCAAAATGAATCTTCCTGAAATAAAATCAAGTTGCTAATGTGGTAGCATTGCTTTCTGGATGCTTAAAAGAAAAATATAACATACTCTTACCTTTTCTTACTTTGAGTACCACTCATATTTTTTAGCAAGAAGATTGCATTCTCCATCTTCAAAGCCAGCAATCTTGCATTTCTGCATTTATTCTCTCAGAGCTCATTTCCTCCGACTCTCCTTCTCTTTCTTTGTTTTCAGTTTTTACTTGGAATAGTGGTTCACTGAAATCTCTCAGGTGATCTAGAACAATCCATTTCTTGTAATGTCAACTGAGCAGGTTTAATGTAAACATAATTAATTCCACATACAAATGTGGGTCCCCTTTAACCTGAATTGAGTGTTTCTCTTTTGAGAATTAGGATGTGGACATCTTCAAAATGAGGAAGTTATTCTGGCATTTTTTTTTTCTGCCTTACCAACTTTCTGGAATTTTCCTCCAATTATCCAACTCCTGAGATATAGTAAGTCTTGAACCTGCGAAATTCTAGAACAAAAATGTTTTGAATCCCCATGACAGGGGCAGGTGTTAAAGACGATGCAAATAAAAGAGATATTATTGTTAAAATTTAGCCAACAGACCTAGACAATTTTTTGTTCTTTTGTTTATAGAGTCATATAATTCTTTAAAACACTATAAGCATTCTAAGACTATACTCATCTGATCCATTTTTGGTACTTTATGTGGAAGTTCATATGGAGCTTAACTCTGCTTCCTTTGGGAAATCTGCTGCTTAACTTCCCTTTGACAAAGTATGGTCAGCAGCCAGATGTCAGGCGGCCCCTTGACTCTGACTAATGTGTCAGCCTTCTACAAAAAGCAGAAAGCTGGGGCAAGGTGGAGAACATATCCGAAGTGAAAAAGGAGAAAAGTTCTATTTTCACTGAGTGCATGAAGCAATATCCTTCCTGAAGAGAACTCTTGAATGAAGTGACTTTCAAAAAGTACTTAAAATGTGTAATCTTTACTGTATACTTTACCAACTCATATTAACTTAAACTGTGAGAATGAACTATGACCCCACTACTTATCCTATAAGATATGAACATGGTATTTTTGTACAATATGCATCCTTTCTTTAATTCATTTTATCCCATTTAATCACATAACAATTAGGTACTTGCCCGTGTTTACTGTACTGTTACAAATACACAAAAAGTACAGATAAGAGATTCAAAAATTTTAGTTCTTTGTAGTGAATAGTGTAGAAAAATAGACAAAAGAGATAACTAGCAACACCAATTGTCAGCCATGAACCAGAAAGAAACTAAATCTAGATGGCAGCCCTTAGCTTTCTAGGGAGAAACTCAAAAGAGGGCAAAGTTTCCCAGGAGCAAGGCTTTAGTCAGCTGGGAGTCAGGCAAAGGTTTGATATTCTCATTGCAGAATCCTGGGTATCAAGCAAGAGTTTCTGTGATTCTCATTACCTTCCACACATGGTGAGTCTTTAGAATCTACCAGTGAATCATGAGAAGAGATGTGAGGATCATGAAAAGTCAACCTTTATTGTCCAGCTGTAGGTAGGCCAAAGCATAAAAGAAGGACTGCACTTTTATAGATGCTACAGAAAATGAGCAATAGCTGCTGATACAATTAAGCTGGGCAAAGATGCACAGAATATACCACTCTGTATGACTATGGAAGATCTAGGTGACCCTGGTGACTCAGTGGGGAAAACTTCAAAGAATACACATTCTGATAACATGCTCTGTCATTGAACAGATAACCCTAGAAACTATAGGAACTTGGTACATTTTCTAATTTCAAAGTGGTGATAAAAAAAAAGGAAGGCATGAAATGTTTATAAAATAAATAGTATCCACTGGGACACTACTGATACTAGGATAATAGTGTGCACACGAATGACTGTGGATCTGTATGGAAACCAGAGGTCAGCATCAGTATCTTTAATTCTCCTCTACTCTTTTTTTGTCACTATTGCCTTTTTTGGAGGACAGAACATTTCACCAATTTATCCCAACTTGGCTAGACTAGCTGGCTGGTGAGCTCTCAGGAGTCATCTGTCTCTGCCTTGTTAGCACTTAGAGGCTCTCACTGCTGATATCACCTTTTAAGTGTGTGCTGGTTATCAAATGCAAATCTTTTGCAAAGTGTGACATCTCCACAGATCTGGATTCTTTTTGTGAAATCTCTACATTGGTTTCTCTTGAGTTCAGAGATTCTGCATAAGTGTTTTCTTGGTTCTGTTGGCTTACATTTTATTTAATTGACATCTCCACAACTCTTAAACTCACTTAAACTACATCTTGCCTTCACTAGGATTCTGTAGCCTTACTTGCCTAAATTTAGTTCAAAGTATATTCATGTTTCTGAAATAGCACCGCAAATGGATTCATGTTTACTTTCTTACATTACTGGTTCTTTTCAGTGAGACATAACCATAAGGAAATGGTGAAATGTGGGTGTTGGTTGCTGTAAATAGCTGACTTTGCATGGTAATTAGTCACTCTAATTCTGTAAAAGCTTATTTTGCTTCCCTAATTGTCCAAGAACTGCATGGACCATGGCATTGAGGATACACTTATATGAGGTTTTATATTACTTTAGGAAAGTGTTGGATTTTGCCAAATGTCCCTGTAGACACAGTCCTCAGAAGCTAAACCTTTGGATTTCCCTACGTACTTTCTTTAAGAAATAATTTCTCAAACATACATAGAAGTAATTTATATGGACTTGATAAGCTACATTTAGAGAGATACATGTATATAGAAACACAAATATGCAAACAATAAAAATTAATGAAAAACAGGTCATGAATTTGAAGAAGGGGTCAGGTATATGGGAGTGCTTGTTGAGATTAAAGGGAAGAGGGAAGTGTTATTATTAAACTACAATCTCAAAACAAATGACAAATTGATACAGCAGCTCTTTCTGGTTCAATCATCTGGTCTTCTCCTTTATTCACTTTATTCACTGAATGCTAAGGTATAGAGTAGGGGTGACATTTAATTTATGATTATGTTCTTTGTGTGACCCTTTGTCTTCTGACAGTGAGCTTGACAAGTATTTCATAGCTGAGTATTTTTTCTCTGTTAAGTTGAGCTAGAATCAGGTGGTGATCCTTCATTCACATAGCTAGTATGAAACCCCGCTGATGTCTCCTACATGAAGAATGGGTCTCGGTTTTGGAGAATATCTGAAGCATATGATAAGTAGTTAATTCCCTATCTTCCTTGTAGTTCAGGTATTTTAGGTGGTAATTTTCATTTTTATTTATTTTTTTAATTTTTTATTAATCATTTTATTTGTTTACATTTCAAGTATGATCCCCTTCTGGACAAGTAGTGTATACTTTAATTGCAAAACTATCTCTGGAGACCTTTCATGTCGTATCTTATCACTTATAACTAATGACTTGCAACTTTAGGCATACATGTAACCCTAGAGAAAAAAATATCAGGTCTTCTGCTAAGTTCAGGATGTCTCTACTACAATCAACTCTGAAGCATTCCATTCAGCTTTCCCAACCCATTTCCCTAATTGATTATGAACTTTTACTGGACACTAGGCTAATCTTATGCAGCCTTCACTCTCAATACATGTTTAAAGACAGAAGAGATGTAGTGACTAGACCTATGTCTCATAGCACTGATAATAGGGGAACACCCAAATGACTTGATGCATGCCCATGTTTCTGATTTAATTTTTATGTAATACTTCTGATGAAGGATGCACATGCCCCTCTGTAGGCTTAGATTTTTCCAATGTTTATTCTTGTAAGGGTTCTTAAGTGCTTCAACCTCCCTTCTAGCCAACCAATCAAAGGGAGGGAAGAAGAAAGGTTAATAGGAAAATGGTGATGTGGAACTTTTTAGATGTAGTTCTTTGGGGGTGATTCCAAACCCAAGTCAGTAGCAGGAGTCTAGTCCAATAGACAAACATCAAAAAATAATCAGTAGCAGAGGTGCAATCCAGAAGAAACTACCAAGGCTTTTCCTAATCTGTAGGAGTCTGCAGAAATGTAAGAAGCAGCCAGAATACCACAAGAAGTTCTTTGGCACTTCTCTCTCTATGAAGTCATGAGAAGTGAAGATAAGCGAAGAGCAGCAAAGACAAGCAAAGCATTGCAAGGCAAACCAATGCAAGAGTGTTGTTCACTGTCTGTTGGCTTATACTTATACTCTTTCCAATCATCACACATTCTCTCATGTATCTGCTTCATCAAAATATCTTCTCATGTGTCTGCTTCAGCAAAACATGAAATTGACACAACTGAATCTCCAAAGAAAACAGAAACTTCCATTTCACCCCTATATGGTACATATGCTGACCCAAGATTTTAAAATAATATATTTTGGGACATTCTGAAATCAGTACAGGCTACCTACTACCTCTAATGACTCACAGCTCAAGGATCTTGAAATTTAACTTAAGTGTTTCTTCAAGACATACTTCTTTTAACATTTAAACTTTCAAAGAATGGTTGGGATACCATTCCACAGTATACATGTGGAACTCAGAGTAGAGCTTGAAGAAATCAGCTCTCTTCTTCTACCAGCTGGATATGGGGAAACAAACTTAGGTCCTCAAAGATGGTGGCAAACACCTTTATCGTCTGAACCATCTTCTTTACCCACACACTTTCTTGATTAGGACTTAGAGAATAAACAGTATTACACTTCTCATTCTGTCCATGGTTTTGAATAACCTTTGGTTTAAGTTTAATCTTTTCTCCATGGTTTCCAGGTAAGAAGTTTCTATATACCATATTATATACTATCTAAGAGATAATATAATATAAATATAATATACTATAACACATCATAAAATGTATAAGCAAATATAATTACATAGAAACAAAATGTGTGGATAGGGAATATTTTTGTAGGTAGAAGGGATTTTATTTTTACATGAACAATTAGATTAAATAGAGAATGAAGATTAAAGATGAAGGGAAGTGGTTAGCATTGGGAAATAAATATTATATGTTATATATATTATATATTATTCATATATATAAATATATAGTGTTACAGAGAGACTAAATAATCAGCTGACCCTAGTCTAGAAAATCCTTATAAAATAAAAATTGGAACATCTTCTTCAGTTGTGACTTTTTTTTTTTAAGGAAGTTTCTTTGGAACCTGGGAACGGGGTCTGGGGGAAGGATTAGAGGCAGAGAAGGAAAGAGAGAGAAGAGAGAAAGAAGGGAAAAGACAGGTCTGGAACACATGGGAAGAAGATGGAGGAAGAGAAAGAGGGGGAGGTAGAGAGAGAGAATTTATGACTTTTAAGTGTGACTTTTAGGAACTTGTAGTATTAACAGATTATCTACATTTAACAATATAGGTTTTTTTTTTCCCCCTGAAGCAAGATCTCACTAGATGCTTTGTGAACCTCAAACACCATATCTTGCTCCCTCAGTCTCCTGAGTGCTGTGTTCACAGGCCAGTGTCACTATGCCTGGGTAGTATGTGATTATTATACTACTGATACCATAGACCCCATGCTTTACATTCAAATTTATTAAGAAATAAGAGTAAAGAAAAGTGAGTTAAGATCTTGTGTCAGTTTCAAGTTCCTCTTCCTCTAAAATCTTGAGAAACTTAAACCCATGTGGTTATGAAATAGTGCAACAGCCTTTCAGTCTAGTTCAGTGTGGATGAATTCATGACTCTACTTTCTGTTTAAAGCTTCACAGCTAGAAATTACATGCTTCTTTGAAATGCTTCTTTTATTATTTTTGTTTTAATTTAAAAATTGTGATGCTAGGGATTGAGACGGGACTCCTTGGCTAAAGCTACACAAATGCTCTACCACTGAGTTACACTCCTGCCCCCATTTAGTCTTTGATTGATTACCTTAAGGATGGGTTCACCATACTGTTTATGGACAGTATTACTATTAAATTAGCGCTTGTGTTTCTCAAAGGCTGTATTGTTCTTGCGTTCTTTCACATATTTCCTACTCACGGTTGGTGACTTGTGCTTGCTGATTTGAGCCACAATTTATTAAGAAGCGTGATTCTACAGTTCTTCCCATTCCTCTTCCTTGGAGTTCTCCAAGTTCTGAGAGGAGGCACCCAATGGAGATCTCTAATTTGGGTTTTCTCTTTGCTTAATGTTTGGCTGTGGGTCTCTCTGCATCTGCTCCCATCTGCTACAGGAGGAAGCCCCTCCGATTACAATTGCTATGTATCAATCTATTAATATAGCAGAATATCATTATAGTTGAGAACACCAGGAAAATATGATCTACAGAATGAACTAAGCAGGACTCATAGGAGCTCTCAGAGACTAAAGCAGCAACTACAGAGCCTGCATGTGTCTGTACTGCGTTCTTTGCATATATATTACCGTTTTATACCTTAGTGTTTTGTGGGACTCCTAACAATGGGAATGGGGGAGGTGTCTCTGACTCTTTTCCTACTTTTGGTACCATTTTCCTTCTATGGGGTTCCCTTGCAAAGCCTTGATATGGGCTTTGTTCCTAGTCTTATTGTAAGTTGTTATATTGAGTTTGGTTGATATTCCTCTGAGGCCTGCTCTTTTTCTAAAAGGAAATGGAGGGAGAGTGGGTCATATGGAGAGTAGAAGTATGTTAAAGGAAAACTGGAAAGAGTGTAGGGGAGGAGAAACTGTGGTAAAGATGTATTGTTTGAGATAATAATGATGATGATGATAATAATACTAGAAGAGGAGGAAGAGGAGGAAGAGGTGGAGGAAGAGGAGGAGGAAAAGGAGGAGGAAATATTCCTTCTGTTTGGAGAACCAATAACTGCCTATGGAATATAAGTTACATATCTCCTTCAGAAATATTAGTTGTAAATCTTAATAATGCAATGTTGAACTTTTAAGTGGGTTATACTTGAACTAGCAGAATCTAACTGAATGGATAAGGAAAAATGCACAAACCTCTGACCATGTGTCAGAAGGTAGAGAGTTTTCCTTTCCTTGGAGCTGACTCTTCAGCCTCCTTTAGTCCATGTGGTCCTTTAAAATGCTGAAATGATTGCACTAAGGACATTACAAAGAGAGCTGAAGCTGCTTACCTTGGTTAGATGCTGCTGCATCCTTTCTGGGAAGAGTGATAGAAAACAAAACATGGCATCGTCCTCTACACGGTTTGACTGCAAGGAAAGACGGTGTGAAATAATAAATGCTGGAGAAGCCACACAGAACTCATTAGCCAGAGATGGCTGGTAAGATGTCAATTCTGTACCCTGCTCCAAAGTTCTTGCTCTTTTATTTTAACTTCCCCTTTGCATTTTACAGTGTCCTTTAAGGAAATGGAATGAGTGAGTTATCTGACAAATTTAGATTTTGCTAACTTGTGCATTGATGAGAAGACTATTGAAATACAATTCAGAGAAAAGTTTTCAACACACAACTGTGTCATTTCCTCTCCTTGTGGGCCAGATGCTGAAATACTATGTGATAAAGATTTTAGGTTTCAATTGTAAAGAGAGGGAAGTGGATAAATCAGTGCTGCCTTCTTTACCAGCAATGACAAAAGAGGTAGAGTTTAATTTATTTCTTCTTAATATTATTTGTGCTGATGGTGTGAACCTACTCTTGTACAAGTGTGTGTGTGTGTGTTTCCGTCTGTGTCTGTCTGTCTGTCTGTCTGTCTGTGTTTGTGACAGAGAGAGAAAGCAACAGACAGATGTACAGAATATCTGATCCGTAATTTCTAGTAAACTCTTCTTCTATCACTAATAGTTTAGTTTTGTTGTTTAACAGGTTAAATGATAGTTAAAACTCTTGCCAATATCTTCACCATTAAAAATATAATAAATATGCACAAAATAAACTACTTCGTAGTCAGATCAGCAAACAACTTTGTCACATAACTACGTGTGTTTTGTTAAATTCCTGGCTTTGTTTAAAGTATGTTTAATAGGTTAATGTGTTTCCTTGCCATTTCCTTCAAGTGACATTTCTGACTTTAACCTGATTGTTGTGTTAATATTTCCTTGCTCAGAGAATGAATGACAGCTGAATCTCTTCTGCTGCAACAGTTTGAATTACATATGAGAAAGAGATACAAAGAAAAAAATACAGTAAATTTTGAAGGAAGTTCTCAATTTAAAGCATATGCCCAAGCAGAACTAATATAATTTGGACTTCTTCCATAGAATAAAATTGATTTATGTAACTACTAAGTGAATGGGAGGAGTTATTGCTTTAATGGTAAGAGTATGTTGGTGGAATGTTACAATTTAGGATGATTTGGATGGATGAGTAAGGCTTGCATAGCATATAATTGGGCTGGTGTTATCACTGGCCATGTGGAACTGTGGTAGAAAAGTCACAGAGCTGAAATGATGAATGTTTGGTGCAACAGCAGGGAGCTCACATTGTATGAGTACATGGTGTGTTTTCAAGCCCAATGGCCCTCACTTCCAGCTATATGACACTGAGTAAGTACCTAAGCCGTTTATGTCTTAGTTCCATAAATGTGAGATGAGAGAATCTGTCTATAGAGTTCACAGCACTGCTTTTAAGCTAAAATACACAAAACTCATGAAGTAGTTCAGAATTGTAAAGCATACTAATGTGGTTTATCATCAGCTTCCTCTGCATTAGGCAAGCTTAAAAGTTTCTTCAGTCTTCATAGAATTCCTTTACAGGGATAGTATATTAGCATTTTACAAATATAAAAATTATTCAAAGCTCTTAAAATAATTCCTGCTTTTGTAAAGTCATTTACCTAAAAGAATGTTAAAATTCACCTTTCCACTTAGGATCAGTTTGCTAATTTTTTATCTTTTCTGTTTTTATTTTTGAGAATTTTATAGAATATAGTTTGATCATATTCTTTTTTGTCATGTTTGGTTTTCAATTCAAACATTGATGCTTTTTATATTTTACTAGCAAGGACAATTGTCACTACCATAAGCCATAAGATGGTTCAGTCTTAAACAGGAATCATTGTACATTCATTTTTAGCATTGTATATACAAATA
>JADRCC010579053.1:0-10715 GCA_019843855.1 Hylomyscus alleni
AGAGAGAGAGAGAGAGAAAAGAATGACTTATATCAGAAAACATGGGAGGTTTTAGGAGCAACAGCAAGAGAGAATGCATCTTGGAAATAAAGACATGAAGAATTGTGAGGGCACACATTAGTGCTGAGTGCTCCGGATGCTAAGCTGATATAAATCCCATTTCCTCCCTTTTATGTGGTGCTATGGATTGAACATATGTGCTGGCAGGTACTGAGTTACATTGCCATTGCGAAACTACTATAACCCCCAATTTAAACAAAAGCACTTTTGTAGGTATATGGGTGCCTTGCCTACCAGTTTATCTGCACCATATACATGTAGTGCCATGTAGTAACTTGGGACTGCAGTTACAGACAGATGTGGGCCAACATGGGGCTGCTTGGTTTCAAACAAACTCAGATTTTTAGAAGCCAGTGCCCTTAACCATTTAGCCATCTCTCTAGATCCTATAATCCTTAATTTTGAACACCTCTGAGTATAAGGGTCCTTACTGGAATTAACTAAACCATATGTCCTGTAGCTCAAATCCACTGGCTCTAGTAAGTTAATAATTATTATTCTATTATCCCATTAGTTGATTGTTATGTAACAGAAGATGGCCTTTCTTCTGGGACTAGTCCTAACACAATCCATTTTAGTAGTTAGGAATAACTTGGTGGTTTGTGAGCAGTCTTACATTCTGTGACATGGTTTCAAATTAATGTCATCATGGATTTTTCTCATACTAATCACCCAAAGAACATAGCCACCCTGACTAGAGCCAAAGACTGTTGGGCTACAGGGAGGGGCCAACCTTAGGTCTCACTGCCACTGACTTCTGCCAAAGACTAGGAAGCTATCAATCTGAATCTTACTATGAGAGCTTTCTAAAATGGATGCTACTTCTTAAAATATGAAATCCAGATCCTCGTGTGAATTATTTCTGTGATGGTTCTAGCTTCCAAGATACAGAACAAGTATATCAAAATACAATAGTTGCTGCTGAATATTTTTTAAATATATATATTTATTTATCTCTGTGTAGCCCTGGCTGTCCTGGAACTCACTCTGTAGACCAGGCTGGCCTTGAACTCAGAAATCCGCCTGCCTCTGCCTCCCAAGTGCTGAGATTAATGGCATGCACCATCACTGCCCAGCTTGAATATTTTTTAAATTTAAAATTATTTTATCTTTTATGTATATGTGCTTTGCCTGCATGTACATCTATGTAACGTATGTACAGTGTATTCAGAAGTGAGAAGATGGTGTTGGATCCCTGGTACTGGAATTACAGATGGTTTTTAGCCACCATGTGGGTGCTGGGAATCAAACCCATGTGGAAGAACAGCCAGTATTCTTAATCACATCGCAGCTGCCTTACTACATCTAAGAACTTAGACTCTCTTATGTCCCGGGACAGCAAAGCAAATTCTTAGAAAAGCGAAGGACATTTTCTTTTCTCTTATTATTGAAATATAATCAGTACAGAATCAGAACACATTTGATAAATGCAGTTATCATACTAAGTTTAAATATGATGTCAGCATGCAGGCAGCACACATACACAAGCAGGCAATTGCATGTGTTAAACCAGCTGCAAAGGAAAGACCAAACGAAATCAAAGGAAGCCACACCCTAGCTTGGTCTGGTGGTCTAATGCCAAGTTGTCTGGTTACTCATAGGGAATTGTTACTAACCATCTTTCCAATCATCATCACATAGGGGCCAAGATATTTGTTGACACCAAAGATGTCTAACACTCGGATGTACCAGAGGATGATATCCACGCAGTAGATGACCCGACCATAGCCCATGTATGGCTGGTTCTGGAGACGAAGGATGGCCCCAACCATGAACATGGAGATGGCCACGAGGTCTGTGATGTTCCAGTACTCCTGGAGCCACACTTTGATTTTTTGGCTGAGTTTGCCTGGTTCCGACATGAGAATCTGCAAGTAACCCCAAAGAGCAGTAAGCTGAGAGGGTCCTATTAGACACCTTATCTTCGTTAGACTCTAGGAAAGATACGAGTGCCAGGACAGTCCAGGGCATCCGGGGCCTTTGTGGCTCAAGAACTCTGCACATGAATTTTTCTGGCAGAGGGTATATCTAGAGGGGGAAATTCCACAGAATCCTCTCTGTTCTTAGATGCAGGGGTTTCGTAGACTCCGGAAATGCCTTCCAAATCGTCTCCTTCTGGCTGTAATTAGAGCAGCTGCCTTTTGATTCCCTTTTTAATTATCTGGACTCGTGCCTGTTGGCTCACATTCCAGAACTCTACAGAAGGACAGCTCTAGAGCAGGGACAAGTTCTCTGTTACCACAGAAGGATGACCCACCTGGCAGAGGGTGGCTGGATGGGACTGGGAAACACGGGCTTGCCAAAATTCCTTCTCAAGTTAGACATGAGAAGTCAGGGAAAGTTGAACCAGATTTTCCCTCCTATTTGAGATATCCTTTTTCTGCTTCACCGCTGACTAAGAGGGCACTTCCACAGAGTAAAGGGGAAACTATTCAGCCAGCAGTATGCATAGTCATACATATAAAGTCATGGCAGGCACAGCGGAAGCACACAGGGTACACCGCAGCCATGCCAGGGTACCCCTTCAGCTTTGGAAATCATGGGGGAGATCCAGGGATTCCAGGGCCAGTGGGGTGTTAGCTGCCTATCAACTAACACAGAAGAGCTCGCTATCTCAGCAAGCCATTTGTGCTGGCCGATAGCTGCCCTGTCTCTGCTGTAACTATTGGCAGGATCCAGATCTTGATGATGGGATAGCAAGTTGGGTCGGTGGGTAAAGGCACTTGCCATGCAAGTCTGGTGACCTGAGTTTGATTGCCTGGGACCCACATAAAGGTAGAGAGACAAAAATGGATTCCCAAAATTGTCCTCTGACTGCTACATGTGTGTCCCCTCACCCCCACATCCTACACGTTATATAATGGTAAGACAGGCCATTGGGAAGTCCTGGATTGTAACAGCCACAGAAATTTAGTGGAGCTGCGCCAGAGAAGCAATAGGAGTCATGCAAGAGGCTGGGGTATAGAGGGAATTCCCAGCACTCTTGATTGCTCAGCTGTCACTTGACCAATGACATCACACTTACTCTACTGGATGAGGTCAATAGTAATTACAAAATAACAGTATTGGTTCTATGTCGGTAGGGAAAAGATCGGCAATAGGCGCTGTGTGGTTTTTCGCTTTAGGCTTTTGTTCTGCCTAGATAAAAACCTGCTGTTCGTCAGTGAATGTAGTTAAGTTCAGACTTGTGAGTGACAGCACAAAGACCCATCCTCAGTGGTGTTTCCTTCGCTTCCTGCAGAAACTGCCTCCTTGGCTTTTTTTTTCCCCATGTCCTGTGTAGGTTTGTTCTTTTTCAGCACTTCTTTTAGAAACTGGGCCCCTCTGCTTGCAGCAGATGCTCTGGGCCCCACCCAGGTTCCCTGACGCCTCTCACCAGGTGGGCATGCCACCCATTTGCTGCTATGAGGCCCACACCTGCCCCATTCTGGGAGGCCTGCCCTTGGGTAATTGGAGTCACGGCTGTGCTTGGTGCCAAACAACTGATGTGGGTAAGAAACTCCTCTCCTTTCTTTCAGGTTTTATCTTTCAGTGGGATCACATTGAGAACAGCCTCTTGCTGAAGCCACACCTCATTCAGCTTCTTCTCCTCTGGCCTCCTTCCCTCGCTTCCTCCAACCAAGAACTCTAATTCCACGCACACCCCGTGAACAGGAGACCAACTGTGCAAGTGCACAGTGCGGCCCAAAGTCCCAAGTTACAGCGTAAATGCCATTCCTGGGGCTGGGGAGGAGGATCTGTGGGTGAAGTGTCTCTTGTGCAAGCAGGAGTTCAGATGTCTGGATATGGCGGTGTGTGCCTATAACCCTAGTGCTGTGATGGGGGCAGAAATGTTGTAGAGACCCGGGGATCCAGAGACTTTCTCGCCAGCCAGTCTTACTAAAACAGTGAGTTTCAGGCTCATTTAAGAGACCCTGCTTCAAACATGAAGGTAGAGAAATGATCGAATGAAGTCAACCTGCGACAACATGGGCAAGTCTACCCACATGGATGGGTGCATTCAGTCAGACGCACACATGCATGCTCAAGGACAAGTGCAGGTGAGAGTGTGAGTGCTCATGTTCGGGACACACACACACACACACACACACACACACACACACACACCTCTACCTTTTAAAAAGTGCTATCTCATGTATCCCTCCAGTTTAACTGTCAGGTCTTAAAAGTCAGCCACAATCTGTGCCCATTTGTAACTATTGGCTTATCTCATGTACCTGGCAGCATTTTGTGTAGCTTGTTTATACACTCAAACCTACTTTTATTATTGTGTCATTTATTTTGCCTTGTGTTTTGAACTGTGAGTTAAAACTCAGTCAGAGCGAGGGGGTGTATACATCAGAAACAAGCAAATAGAGTGACTCGGGATGGTGATGCCTCACAGGGAGGGAGCCATCATCTGCATAAAACTCTGAATTACTAGCATCTGAAATTGAAGTCAGCAGTTAGTGGGTGTGGCGTGGGGGGGGGGGAGCAGACAAGCCTTTTCAATAATCACCTCTCGTATTTTCTCTAATGCCAGGCTCACAATGTACGAGATGACAATCCATTCTTGGGGCGAGGGCCATCCATCCATCCGCACCAGGATGACGTAATTGAACAGCAACAAGTAGCCCAAGTAGGAGATCTGAAGAAGGGAAAAGATGGCAGGTGTGTCTCAGAGATAACATTCAGTGCTTCATCTACGAAGGGTTCTTTCTTCCCATAGACTGACCTACTTAGAGGACACCCATCCTTCATTCGTATCACTGGTGCTAAAGCTCCAGGTAGCTTGGGGGTGTCCTACACCTTGGGACAATCCAGGCTCTGACATAGACAGCCCGTGCTCTGCCCGACTATACCTTTGTTACGGAGTTGCAAGAATCATATTATACAAGGAAGCCTTTTGGGGTTTGCTGGTGTGTGTGTGTCTTTTACATTCTAGGAAAATGGCAAGGGTGATTTAGCATTCCTGCCTCACCCAACTTGCTCTTAAACTCCCCCATTGTAGATGGGCAACTGAGAAGTTAGGTGAGGCCAGGTGGACGAAGTCTCTGGGAAGGCCTGCAGTGCTGGCCTGTGAGTTCCCCCCTCCCCCATTCCCTGGTTTCCAGTGACAGGTCTGAGATAGTCTGTGGCCACAACAAATTACTTTTTTGACAAGGAAAGGGGAAGGATTGGGATGGGGGAGAGTTGAGGCACATGGAGAAAGGGCACAGCTGGAGGGAGGTTCTTTTCAGCTGGCTCTCCAGAATGGCGCTGTGCCCAACCTATCTCACCCCTGGGCATGACTCTGTTCTTGTGTCCCGTCCTGCTCTTGCAACCAGTGAGCCTCATTCCCAAAGGAGCATAGACAGACCTAAGCCTGGAAAATGACCCGCTATTTCCAAGCACATCTGTTTGGTGAGGGCTTTAGAGAAGACAGTCTTCGTTAACTCTGAGTGTGTTTATGATCTGGGTTCAGCCTTGCTATTGTTTCTATTGGAAATGCTCCCACTGGCCCATGTGTTAAACACTTTGTTCCCAGCCTGTGGTGCAGCCTTTAAGAGCCGGGGCCCAGAAGGAGGTCAGTGGGGGTGGGCCTTCTGAGGGAATACTGAGACTGAGCATCTTCTCTTTACTTTCCTTTGTTCCACAGCTGTGGGAAGTGTGGTTCCTCTCTGCCACAGACTCCCAGCTATGGTGCACTACCTCACCACAGGTCCTAGAACACCGGGACCAACTGACAGGTACTGAAACATCAGTACCATGAGCCGAAAGAACCCCGTTCTCTTTATTGGTTGATCAGTTTGGGTGCGTATTATAGCGATAGAAAGCTGACACAAGCTATATTCTTTTAATATCCGTGTCAAGTTAGTGGCAGGGAGAGGGATCTGTGAGTCTGCTCTAATTCATTAGTCGGTTTTGTTTTAAAACGTTTTCTTACACTTACTTGAGAAATCTTTCTGTGCGTAGGTAATTTACCTGCATGTATGTCTGAGTAACAGATGCCTGGCATCTGTGGATGCCAGAAAAGGGTGTTGGATGCCCAGGAACTGCAGTTACAGACAGTTGTGAGTTACCATGTGGATGCTGATGATTGAACCCAGGACCTCTAGAAAGGCCGACAGTGTTTTTAACTGTTAATCCATCTATCTATTTCCCCATTTTGTTTATCTTGAAACCAAACAAAACTTCCCTAAGTTTTAATTACTAACAGCATTTAAAAAAATCTTTTCTGTTATGCAAATAGAATATGGCTATTTTGCTTCATGAAGTCATAGGGGCCTCAGATGGCCAATATCCTTACATACATAAAATATGTATGACAATATATTGGGATCTAATTTTAAAGTCCTCAACTGGTCCTAGTTTTGTGTTTAGCTCAATGAACTTTTGGACAACTTTTGAAACTTTTGAAATTTTTCTTGATTCTATTGTAGCTCTCAGTATTCTCCCACATAACCAAGGGCAATTGTTAGGGAGGGCCTTACTGTGTAAAACCAGAACTTGACAATGGGCGCATTATAGAATTCACAGATCTTTGTTCCAATGGGAATGCTCCTCTGCTTTTTGTGCTCATTCTCCTCGTCCCCCTTTCTCGAGCCAGCATCTGCATTTGCATCCTGGAAAACAGCACAGTATATGGCAGGTGGTCTGCAGTGGGAATAGGCCATCTCCAACACCTGGCAGGTGGTTTGCAGGTGGGAATAGGCCATCTCCAACACCTGGCAGGTGGTCTGCAGTGGGAATAGGCCATCTCCAACACCTGGCAGGTGGTCTGCAGTGGGAATAGGCCATCTCCAACACCTAGAAGGTGGTCTGCAGTGGGAATAGGCCATCTCCAACATCTGGCAGGTGGTCTGCAGTGGGAATAGGCCATCTCCAACACCTAGAAGGTGGTCTGCAGTGGGTATAGGCCATCTCCAACACCTGGCAGGTGGTCTGCAGTGGGAATAGGCCATCTCCAACACCTAGAAAGTGGTGGGCAGTGGGAATAGGCCATTTATAGCACTTGGCAGGTAGCATGCAGGTGGACCTTTCCAGCACAAAATGGCCTTAACAGGGGGAAATTCTCTGAGTGACTCTGTTAGCAAGCTTTCTAAATCCATGTTAAACCAAATCTTAACACTGAAAATGAGAGCCAAGTAACCCTCTTGGGTGCCACTGACCACATTCTCTTCTTCCTTTTCTTTGCCGTCTTCATTCTCCTTGGATGTTTGATAGGAGAAGTCATCATATGTACGGAATTCCAAAAACAAGATGGTGGGAGGGATAAGGATACCCATGATGACCTACGAGAAGAAGAACAAACCAAGTATTAGGCTGTGGTGATTCTAGGGAAAATCTAGTCTCTGTTGGTTACTCTGTGTGTGTGTGTGTGTGTGTGTGTGTGTGTGTGTGTGTGTGTGTGTGTTGTGACAACATACATAAGAGAGCAAGTTCTGGAAAGGCTTGTTTTAACTCATCATAGAGGGGAGGGAAGAGGAGGGCAAAGAAGCTCACATCCTGGCAGGGGGATGAGCCAACACTTTGGTCTTTCTCTCTTTCCCCTTTTATATCACACGTTGGTAACCTACGGACCGGTGCTATCCACATTTTGGGCAGGTCTCTTGAGTTAATCCTTCCTGGGTATGCACTCATAGTGGATCCGGAGGGTACTCTACTGATTCACCAACTGTTGATACCAAAACCTGTGGATACTTATGGTCTTTAAGTAACAGCATTTGCATATCATCTACACACATCCTTCCACATGCTCTAAATCGTGTCTAGACAGCTGCTAACCTAATGCCATATCAATGCTGGGTTAAAAGCTGCTACTATATTGCTTAGGGAGTAAGGAGGGAAAAATGGCTTATATTCACTCAGTTCAGATGTATTTACAAATACTGTTTTCTTTATTACATACCCACCACCCATCTAGCATGTACATATCACATGCCACAGTGAATTTGTAGCTATCAAAGCACAACTTTGGAGAGTTGGTTCCCTCCTTCAAGCTATGGGTGTCAGGGATGGAGCTTGGGCTGTCCAGCTTGGCATCAGACACCTTTGCCCACCAAGCCATCTTGAAAGCCTCTAAAGAGGCTTTCCTTAGAGCTGGAGGGCTACGTGTACAATTAAACGTGTAAAGTTAGACTGTCCACATTTGTCAGTTACATAGGGGCTTGGGCTGCATTCATCCCTGCTCTTGTGACCCATGGCTTTGTGTGCTGGGTATTTGGTAGAATCATGAGAAGTTTGAAAAAACATCCACTGTTTTTTTTTTTTTTTCAAAAGATAAATGACAAGCAATGGCATGTGTAATCCAGATTCTAAAAAGCTACGATCTAACACTGAATCTCTACACAGGTCAGTTGGGACAGAGGCTTAGCTAGAGTCCTTGCCTTCATGGACGCATCCCTGCACTAGCTCCCAACATCATTAAACCAAGCTACCCAAACAAAGCTAGCACACAACTAAATTAAAATCTAGTACTACCTCTGTTTTATATATAAAAAAATACTTCAGTATGAGGAGAATATGTGTGTACTTAGAGTCGGGAGGTTCATGTGACTCACAGAGGAAGGACTGAGCTCCACCCAGAGGATGAAAGGATACTCGGTGGCTCACTGCTGTTTTATCAGGTGCTTCTCTATGGCCCACTGATTGCTAAAAAGACTCCAAGTTTAATCCTAACCAAACCTGAATCTCAACTTTGTGTGTGTGGCTTTAATTTCACCCTGAAATTTCAATTCCCCATGAGGTTTCTTGTTAAGGATTATCAACAGCTCAACAGTGCAACAGTGTTTGCTTCCCTAAACCTGCATCCCTGACACTCGGGGGTTTTCTAGATGTTCATTCAATCTGTCTATTAGCTCTCAATCTCTCTCTCTCTCTCTCTCAATCTCTCTCTCTCTCTCTCTCTCTCTCTCTCAATCTCTCTCTCTCTCTCTGTATGTGTATGCATGCTGTGCACATGTATGTTGTATATGAGCTCATGTGAGAGCCAGAGGACCTCAGATGCCATTCCACAGGAGTGGCTACTTAGTTTGGTTTGGTTTGTTGATACGGGGTTTCTCACAGGCCTGGAAGTCACCAGTTAAAGTCTCCTGTCTGGCTGTAAACTCCAGGGACCCGTCTATCACATCTCACTGCGCCTAGACTACATGTTTGACTTTTCTTTAATTGTTTTTTAAAACATGATTTCTGGGGAATCAAACTTAGGCCCCTTAAGGATTTGCTTAAGTGACTAAAGGATTCCCCCATGTCCTCATCCTGTTCTTCCTGAGTACAACCTCCTCAGGTCCAACCAAGTCTCTGTATTTATTTAGTCTACATGCCTTTCACTCAGTTGCACACATTTTGCATGGCGGGGGAGGGAGGGGGTGCTGAGAGGGTGTTCTAAAACACTGAGACTTATTTATCTGTTAATATTTTGAGATATGTATATTGAAAGCAAAGTTTCAATGTTTGTCTAGCTTATTTTGTATTTATTTTTGAAGTACTTGGGATTAAACCCAGGACATCTTGCACCCAGGCAAGGGCTCTGCCACTGAGCAGTATATAGTCCTGTCTCTACCTTTGCTTTGCCCACAGCTTATTAAGTTGTCCAAGCTGACTCAAACTCACTCTTCAGCTCAGGCAAGCCTTAAACTTGCAACCTTCTTGCCTCAGCTTCCCGCTAGGCCAGGATCACAGGTGAGCAGTCCTGGCCTGGCTCTTTGCCTGTTTTTGACAATCTGCTTTCCTTGTACATTTGACTTTTTATTTTATTGTCATGTCGGGATTGAACCCAGGGCCTCATGTAAGCTACATCCTTGGCTCTCCTCATGTGTTTTAAATAGCTGGATCAGGTTTTTAAAAAGTTTCCAGGTTCCAAATGTCTCTCCATTCAAAACTGTGAAGACAAAGGCCTTGTTTCTCTGCAGCCTTCTAGGCTTCAGTGCTGCCAATGACTCGTGATGCCGTCCCAGCATTCCTCACCTCACACTTGACCTGTTTTCTTCAACGCCTCTTTGATCTTGCCATTCTGAAGACAAACTGTATTTGTTAATAGCCAAGGCTATATACAATATCAATCTAGCAAATTTGCACATTGTGTAGAAGTGGATAGCTAGGCAAAGTCTCTTCTGCTAGTCACTGTGCCACACAGGATGAGTGTTTTTAATTCTGCAAACTCTCAACCTAACACAATGCCATAAGTGGAAAATCACTGGACTTGATGTAATGAGCCCTACTCAAAATGCAGACACCCTAGAAATAGCAGATAAAATGAAATTTTAGGTTGTGTGTATAAAATGAATGTGAAACACTTAATTTTGCATTTGGACTTGAGTACCATTTCCGAGATAGCTTATTAGGGCTTTGCAAAAATTCCAGACCTAAAAAGAAACTGGAAACCCTTTTGGCCCCAGACATTTCAGAAAAGTGACACCGAACTGCCATGTTAAGACTCTCTTCTCATTGAGATCTCACAGACTCACAATATCACCGTTAGATAGTCGCATTACCAAACCTTTTCTCAAGATAATCTAGGAGTTTGTTAACAGTGGTTTTTCTCCCAACATGTCTTCTTCAGACCTTTTCATTGCTTCATATTCTCTCCTAAGGCATGTGTAAGGGAAAAAAGCTAAAATATTGTAGAAATAGAGGTCAAATCTGTACTTTGATTTAGATTAATTTATTTTTATGCACACGGGGGTGTTTTGTTT
>JADRCC010579058.1:0-27520 GCA_019843855.1 Hylomyscus alleni
TTTTTTTTTTTTTTTCCTAATCTGTAGGTTGCCGATTTATTCTATTGGCCCACCTCCAGCAGAAAGGCAGGGTATCAAGTGAAGGATAGGGTTGCCATTCTACAGTCAAAACTCTGACCCATAATTGTTCCTGTCTGAGAGAACTGCAGGGACAAAAATGGAGAAGAGCCTAAGAAAAAAGAGGTCCAGTGACAGGCCTAAATTGGGGTCCAGCTCAAGGGGAGACCCAAAGGCCTGACACTATTACTGAGGCTATGGGGTGCTTTCATGACTGCCCTCCAAAAGACCCAAGGAGCAGCTGAAAGAGTCAGATGCAGGTAATTGCACTGAACCAATGAACAGAAGCTGCTGACCCCTGTGGTTGAATTAGGGGAAAGCTGGAAAAAGCTGAGGAGGGCCTCCTGTAAGAGGACCAGAAGTCTCAATTAACCTGGACCCCCAACATCTCTCAACCAGGCAGGCCTGGACCACCAACCAGGCAGCATACTACACCAGCTGATGTGAGGCCCCCAACACATATACAGCAGAGGATGGTTGGGTCTGGGTTCAATCAGAGAAGTTACACCAACATTCAAGAGACTGGAGTCCCCAGGGAGTGGAGCAGTCTGGTGGGGTGGGGAGTAGGGGGTTGGGAAAACCTTGTGGAGACAGTGGGGTGGGGAGGAGGTATGGGATGGGGAACAGTCAGAGGGTAGACCAGGATACAATCTGGAATGTAAAAAAATAAGATTAAATAAAATTTAAAAAGAAAAGAAAAAAAGAAAATGACCAGTTACTTAACATATGATTTGTATTTTAGTAGTGCTTCTCATTCCCACTACAAGGTTGAGACAGACGCCTCAGTAGTTCCTGAAGCTCCATAAAGAAGCCAGCATAGTTTATAAGAGGAAGCAGAATATGATAGTCTTACACCAAGGAAGGGTTTTGAAATGCAAAGACTGGTGGAGAGGTTGAGTCTCTAGGAGTCAAACATCATTGGCAGCTGAGATTTATATCCACCAACGACAGGAGGACCACACATTGTTGGATATAAGAACATAGTCATCTAGAGCAGTAATGTGAGAAATACCCCTCACAGTGTTACCATTAGTAAGTCTCCTAAAAAGATACAGGTGTCTCAAACAGCAAGCCTATTTAAGAAAACTCACACATCCATGATGAGCTAAGGTGGTATGAGTGCTTTGAGGAGGTTATAAACAGACTTCTGTAAGTCACAAGGACAAACATGCTGCAATTCCAGGCTCCAGAATACTGCAACACATGCTGAAGATGAGATCCAGGCACATATTGTGTGTTAACTCTCTTTAAACTCCCAGAATTTGACTGGTCAAAACAAGAAATTTTTCTTAGATCTGCTGCAACCGGAGAGAACTACCATAATAGAGTTTCAGCAGAGTCTCACAGGAGGGGGTGGGGCTTTGGAAAGGGAGTCAGGCAGAGACTGGTGACTTAAGAATGGATATTGCAAGGCAGAGGTAGAGTCAGTGGGTGAGATTAGGCTCATGGGTAAGTACAAAGCAAGGCTAAGGCCTTAAAGCAGATCCTTTGAGTAAGTTGATGGTCAATCAGCTAGTAGTTTGGGGGATCAGTTTATTGTCTAGAACATATGTTTACTAGTTAGTTATTCCTAAAGCCAACTCTTTTCTGAACTAAGAGCCCCAGTTACTTTGCTTGTTTTGATCTCTCTAGTTACATACTATCTTGATGAGGCTGTATTTCTACCTCTTCTCTGGGAAGCATTGGGAGGACGGAAGTGTTTCTTACACTTACAGTATAATTCCAAACTCAATGCTGCATTGAAATGTGCTATTTACAGCTTGCCTCTCCAATACTTCCATGCCCGTTTTGCTATTTTAGACTTAGTGGCTGTGCCAAATATTTGTTGTGAGGAATAAGCAAATATTTCCCAAAATGTTCGCGCGAGCACATTACCACTGCAAACAGACTTTTCACTGGCAAGCTTTTCAGTATGTCTTCACCGAAGGGGGAAGAGAGGATTATGATTTTTCATCTGCCTCAGAGACACAGAGAGGTCTCCAGATCCATCTGTAAAACAAAGATCAACTAGCATTTTAATTCTCCAAACTTAGAATGCATTTTGCTTTCTAAGTGTTAATCAAAGACCCTTAACCGTTTCAGATCTTTACCTTATGGTACACAAACAGTATCATAGGATGGTGGTTATGGCTCTTGTTTAAAAGATAAAATCTTATACTATAGGGAGTAGAGTTGAATGAAAGACAGGCCAGGGCATTTAGTTGTCTGAGAACATTCTCATTAACTCGAGTTTGTCACCATTTCCTTCCTTGACCTTCCTCCCCTCCACAGACCATCTCTATACTAATTTTCTTCACGTCTTTAGGATGCCCACAAAATACCACACACAATCCTTGATTCTTCACCTGGATTACAATGCTGGCAATGGGGACCCCTTTTGCAGAGTTGTCTATGAGGGTAACCTTCTCGTTGACGGCACCACCATCATTTTGGTTAGAATGGCTTGCTCTCTATAAGATGCTGAGTTGTTAGAGAATAGAAGAAATAAACCCAAGGTCACTGGGAGCTTCTGAATGTTTTCCATGGTTTATTTTGAAGATGAGTAAGACAAAGACAAATATAGACTCTACTGCCACCATTCCAAGGCTGCTGATGGGTGAACTGTGTTTTCAAGAGAAAGAAGTTGATACAATTAGACCCTAACCATTTATATTTTATCTGAAGCAATCCCTTGAGTTACTCAGCAAATGGCTTTAATTATTATATTCTTTTTTTCTGAATGGATGCTATATCTAGACAATTTAGAAAGTATCTGACTTTAAATAAGGATAATCTGCAAACTTCTACAATAGAGGAAGACTTTTTCAGTCATGTGCTGAGTGAGGCATATGCCCTTGTTTCTGAGAGGAGGTCCTTCTGAATCGTGTCTTCTTCCACACCCCATTTCTCTTCTTTGTCATCCCTTCCCCTTTTTGAGTCAGGGCCTCTTTCATTTTTGAGACCCATATGCAGTTAAGGATGGCCTTGAACCTTCCACATACTGGGAAATTACAAATGTGCACCAACATGTTCTATTTCATGCTGGGTAGTGAACCCTGAGCCTTGCCCATGCTAGTAGGCAAGCACTTAGCCAAATGAGTACACACCTAGTCCTCTTTGGTTTCTCTTTTATTTTTCTATATATTACTATTCTATTCTACATGATGTCTGAGTGTGGGCACATGTGCCATGGCACACAAGTGACCAACTTTGTGGAATCTGTTCTTTCCTTCCACCTTTACCTGGGTTCTGGGAATTGAATATGTGCAGCAAGAAAGCACCTTTAGCCACTAAATCTTCTTGACGACCATTTCCTGATTTTTCTCTTCTCCGCTTACCCTGTACTTCCCATGTGAGCTTCCTGTATTGCTGCTTCAGATCAGAATGCTCTGGATTGTACAGCTAAACTCTATCATCATTGATCTAAAATTTCCATTTTTATTCAAGGACACTTTCTAGTTATACATGTAAAAGTATGATACTTCTTTACATGTTTAACTACTTGGAAGTTTGTTTCCAAGCCTTTAAAAAATTAAAATAAAGTTATTAGTCCCAGATCATTCTGGAGAAATAAAATCATGTCAGATTTATTATTGCAATGTGTCCTGGGGTTGTGCAAAATACTAAACCCCTTTCCAGGTAAGATAGGTCCAAAGCAAAAAATTCTGCAGAGAAAACAACCTCTGGCCATGTGGTGGCTGGGCAAGAACAAACATCTCCACAAGGAACAATGTCACCCATCCCCACATCCCTTAGCTTTTATCTTTGTTTGGTTTACAGGCAAAGTTGGCCTCCAGCTTGATAACAGTCCTTGCCCTTGCCTGGTGATCCAGCCTTCTGGCATCATGTCCCCCCGTTGTATGCCTTCTCAGTACCCAATCTCTCTCTGTCTTCTTGCTGTGACCTTGGAGTATTAACCTCATTAGCTCTAGCTACACAGACCTTCAGCAGAGACCAGTGGTACCCCTCAGGCAGGAGGCTGCCTCCCCTGATTCTGACTACTGTTGGCCTGGTCTAGCTAACTGGGAACAGACACCTTCACTTGCTCACATCTTCCCTCAGGGAGCCACTGTGGAGTTCAAGTAGGTTAAATCATTACATTTGTAAATTTGTGAAGGATCAGGTTGTGAAAAGAAGGGCAACTCTTGTTCTCTGAGACTTTATTAGGCAGTAAATGCAACGTGATACATTTATAGGAGGGAAGACCCGGATCTTCTGAACTTCATTGAGCCTGAAAGATGAGTTTTATTTCATAGAGTTTACGGAATGTATGTCTACTGCATGGGTATGCTTTTACAAGGCCCTATGCCAATTCAAGGTAATCATAAACTAAAAATGAGCAAGCAGTACCTTCAGGTCAAAGGTATAATTTATACACACATTTACCCAATCAAATGTGAGGTCCAGACAGAGCCACGTGTTTTTAATTTTCAGTTTAATATTTAAGTTTTTATGCTGCCTTTTTTAAACATAAAAGAAGTATAATTGTGGCTTTTTTTTTTTTTTTTTTTTAGAAAATGCTGCTTGTTGCTGTCCATAACATTGGTATCAAAAAGCACACCAGTTACACCAGCAAATACTCCTGATGCACCAAGTGACATAAAGTAGCATTAAAGAAATCATAATGACAGAGCAGACCTCTTACAGTGAGGAAAACAGAGCCACTGGCCTCTTTCCTAGAAGGAAACTGAACATGGACAGGACAGGCTTTCTGTGTGCTACTTAGTGCTAAGCACAATCCCATACCAGTCTCCTGCTTTCTTTTATATAGTGGACTTTAAAAAGAAACACTCTGACAGCAAAAGGTAGAAAGTCTGGTCTAGAATGAGAAGCAGTGTAAATGATTTGAGGACAAATAGAAAGTGTAGCAAGCAGGGATGGAGAAATGCTACAGAAAGAAAAAAAGACTTTCTTATTTACATTTATCACCAGCCAGAAAGCAATTTGCAAGAAAAGACATTACATTTAGGGTGTTTGGTTTTTAAATATACATTTAAAAAAGTGTGCATGCATGTGTGTGTCCATGCATGTGTGTGCATGTATGTGTGTGTCCATGCATGTGTGTGCATGCATGTGTGTGTATGGCATGTGTGTGAATATGTGTGTGTGCATGTCTCTCTCTCTTATCTCTGTGTGCATGCATGTGTGTGTGTGCATATGTGTTTGTACATGCCTGTGTGTGTGCAGACACTAATGTCAGAGCATTCTTGTGGAGGTCAGAGCAGAACATCAGGTGATGATGTTCCCTCCTCCCACTTTGTTTAAGGCAGGATCTCTCTGTTGCTCACCGATGCCTATGCCAGGCTAGATGGCCATTCAGCTTTCTGGGATGTCCCTGTGTCTACTGCCCACCTCACTATAGGAATGCTGGCTAACACCTCCAGCTTCATGTGGGTTCTGTGGATTTGAACTGAGATTCTTTATGCATTGAACCATCTCTCCGGTCTCTGGTTTCTATTATTATTGTTCAAATGATGAAGAAAAAGCAGTGGTACTTGATACCTGTGTAGTGTGCATTTTCCATGTATGGGAACCAAAGTAGGTCATTCAATACATAACAATATCAACTCTCACCTTCTCCCCCTCCTCCCCTTCATTCTCTTCCTCCTCATCTTCCTCCTCCTCCACTTTTTTCTTTTTTTTCCAAAGCTGAGTAGCTGATGATATCATGTCTCAGTCTTTTCCATATATATGTGTATGTCTCCACAAGTCTTGTTTACATAGAGATCACAATTTATTGATTGTGCTTCTAAGATTTTTAAGCAAGTATGCAAAAGATTTCATATGTTTTATTGGCTCACAGAATTTCAAGGCACTCATATGTCATATTTAAATTCTCCATTCTAGTTCACTAAAGATCTTTTCAGTGTTTCATTGCTATAAAAATGTTGCCCTCTGTATGTTATTTTGAAGAGAAAGGGGGCTGGTTTCATTTTCCTAGAAATAGGATTGCTGGGCCAAATAGAAAGTATTTAAAAGGCACTTTAGATTTTGTGAAACTGGCTTTCATAAAGCTAGTTTACCTTTTCTTTTTTCTAACATAAAAGTTTTTATTAAAATATAAATCATGAAAGAAAAAAGAAACAGTTGTACTTTTTCCAGAAGGTGTTGTCCCTACATACACAGGATCATGGGTCCTTTTATCATAGTTATAGAGATATCTTAGCTCCTGGGCCATTTGTGTGGGTTATCACCACAATTTCAGTATCAAGACTCCATCAGCAGAAATTCAGTAAGTATATTACCTTCAACTTGATAGAAATTTCCATCTCTCCAAGCTGTATTTGTTCCCATTTGCTACAAGAGGAAGGAAGCTTCTCTGATGATGGCTGAGCCAGGTATTGATTTATAACTGTAGCACAATGTCCTTAGAACTAATTTTATTGTTATGTTTGTTTGTTTGTTTAGAACAGTAGTATTTGGTGGTTTTACCCTGGATCCCTGGGCTATCTAGTCTCAGGTTCTTGGCTACCCAAGAAGTATTGGATATGGGTTCCATCTTACAAACTGGGCTTTAAGTCAAGGCAGACATTACTTTGCTGCTCTCCCATGTTTTCTGCTACTATTGCCCTAGCATATCTTGCAGACAGGACACCATTGTAGATCAAAGGATTTGTGGACTTGGTTAGTGTTTAAATTTCTTCTTTGGTAGCATACAGAATACCTTCCTAAACCAAAGACACTAGAACATAGAAGTGAAGGAGGGGAAGGAAGAGGGAAGGAAGGAGGGAGGGAGGAGGGGGAAGGGAAGGAGAGGCAGAAGAAATGTGAAATGAGGGAAGGAGGGAGAAACTGTGAAGTGTGTTGCCCTGAACAGAAGTGCTAAGAGTTTCTCACCCCCATAAAGCAGCCTTGAGATGTCCTCATTATATTATTAATATAACAAAGGAAGCTATTAGAAACTAGGAGGGAACTAATGGATCAAGGTTTAAAGCTCCCGGAAATATATGGAAATGCACTTGATTCAATGCTAAACACAACAGCAATGGTTCTTATCATTGATGTTCTGCCAGTGTGGAAAACCTCCAGACACATAATCACACATTTCATGAGCAAAGACTTGTCAGTAAGAACTACAGCCACCCCTACCCTCACCTGTCTCTGTCCCTACCTTGCCTGTCTCTGCTTTTCTCTCCTAGGCTTTGCAGTCACTTGCATGCTTGTCTTTTACATTCACCTTCTATTCCTTTTTAAAATTTTATGCATCATTTATATCATCCATGTATTGATATTATTTTTATTATTTACTTATGAGTATGTATGTAGAGGTGTGTGTGTGTGTGTGTGTGTGTGTGTGTGTGTGTGTGTGTGTGTGTGTGTTTATACATGGGCATGCAGATGCCCATGGAGGTCAGATCCCTTGGAGCTTATAACCCCATGTGGGTGCTGGAAACTAAACTCAGGATCTCTGGAAGAACAACAGTCCCTCTTAACTACATTTATCCAGCCCCTCGCTTTACTGATACAACTTTTAAAAATCTGTTAATATCAGATTCTGTATTCAAATCAGTATATTTTGTTTTCAGACTCAATGTAGAAAACTCTTTCATTGTTGACCTGCTCAAAAAATAGACGAATGACCATTTTCTGTGTGCTTTCACGAGTCCCCATAGATAAGTGTTCTGCTTTGTGGCATGTCCTTTACATTTGGTCAAGCTTGGGGCAGGTTTATTTCAGGCTTAGCAGAGTTTGATTTTCTTTCATCAACCTCCACATAGCTGCTTCTTAATGGAAAGGCCCAGCCATGACTTTCCAGCCCCTTGACACCTCTATTCTCACCTTTTCCAGCCTTGCTTGTGTTTATAGCTGTCAGAATAAATTCCCAGTTCATCTTCTCAACTCCACAGAGCACTTTTCACCTTCCACGTTACGTTTTTATTTCTGTACCTTGTCCCCCACCTAGAATACCTAGGATGGCGCCTTACAAACAGGAGGTTTTGAATGAATGACAGAGCAGAGCTGATGGACAGTTGCTAGAATGCAAATGGCTTAAAGACATGCGATCTGATACTATTCAAGCTGATGGACTCAGAAGGAAAAGTGAGAATAGTTTCAAATTGCCAAAAAAGCTTAGGCAGTTGTCTATCAATACTGTGAAAGTGTACAGATATTTATATAAACATATACATATAATAAAATATATAATAAACATAATAGTAAGACAGGGTTTATAAAGTTTAGCACATATAGACAGAACTCAAAACATATCAGAAGGAATGATTAGTCCTTTCCCCAAAGGAACAGACCAATATTAAAATGGTTCATGGCCTTTACTATCTCTACTTGTCTCCACAGCAGCAATCTTCACACTGGGCTAGTGCGTTTCAGAATCACAAAACTATTCTGAACTTCCACTCAATGACTGTGGCCTTTTAAAAATGCCTGGGACAAAGTCTCTTACTGCACACCCAGCATTGGGAAGGACCTTGACTCATACCTGGGATTAATAATAGATTAGGAGAAATATAGGGCTGTAGCAGGATATCACAATTGAAAATCCGTCTTCTACCTTTCTCGTGCTTGGGGAAAAAAATAAATATGTAAAATTTTAGGGGTATTTTTATCCTTGTGCATACATATGCACCAGGATGGTACATGGTGATATATTTTAGACATTATATATAAAAATGAATTACCATTGGAAGAGGAGTTTTAATGGAGTGAGAGTCAATGTGTGTGTGTGTGTATGCCTGTGTGTATGCACATGTGTGCTATGTGCACATGTGTGTGCAGTATGCATACTTATGCAAAAGTCAGAGGAGGATTTTAGGTTCCTGCCCAATTGCTTTTCACACTATTCCTTTGAGACATGATCTCTCATTGAACCTGGAGCTAAGCTGGTAGCCATCAGGCCCTAGAAATCCTCCTGACTCCATTCTGTACAACATACATACACACACACACACACACACACACACACACACACACGTGCACATAGGTGTATACACACTGCATACTACATGCACACATACACTGTCCACACCCACATCCACAGCCACACCCACTCTGCACACCACACACACACACACACTGTACATCACACATACTACAGACCTAACACACACGTGCACATAACACATACACATGCACACACCCTGCATACCATACACACAGTGCACACATACACACACACACATTCATACATTCTACATATCACACGCGCACTCTAAATACCACATACACACTCCACACTATAAATACGTACACTATACACATTCATACACTCTCCATACCCACATCCATATACACTCTGTACACCACACATATACACACATGCACACACATACACTATACACCATATACACACATACAATCTTCACACTTCCACATACATTCTGCACACCACACACATACTTTCCACACCACACACACAGACACACTGAACAACACACACACACACACATATACATACACTCTGCATACCTCATGCACACCCTCCACACCACACACACTCTCCATACCATACATACACATGTGCACACATACTACATATATCACACATACTTATTGCTGGGATTACAGGCATTCACAGTTCTGGGGACCTTGTTGTTTGTGCATCCAATATTCCTGCCCAATAATCTGTCTCTCCAGTGATTGCTGCTAGTTATGCCAACTAAGTTCAGACTTGGGAAAACTGATTAAGATGAAGGTATACATAATTACACACACACACACACACACACACACACACACATGAGTGCACACACACACACACACACATTTTGGAAACAAAGAGTCCTAAGAATTTATAAATATTCTACACAGTTTTAGTGTATTGCTTGCCCTTCTCAATCTTCCTTCATTGGTTATAACCTGTAAATGATGTCACTTTATGAAAATGACATTGGTACAGTAGTACTTACTATATTTCATTTAACCTACATTCTGTTGTAGTCATGTGACTACAGGACCCTCACTGTCCTGTAGAGAAATGTACTACCATGAAACTACTGAGCTACCCACTTCATATCATACATTTAAAACAATCCTTTATTAAACTGACTGATTGTGCCATAGAACATCTAACAAAGATCTCATAATTGATGTAAGAAACTGCACTCTGTGTTGTTGGTCAGGGAAGTCTAGGAAACCCCCAAACAATGTAAACCATTGCTGTTGCACTAGGTTGCCTCATATTGCTGAAGACATAGTATACATTTGAAGGATTTAAGCTGGGTATGGGTTGAAAGCCTTCTTCCTGAAGGCTAGCTTTCATAGTACCAGAAGGTGCTATGCGGGTAGACAAGGGAGGGAAGCAACTCACAGTCCTACCCAGATGTGATGCCTATTAACCAAAATAATGACCATCATGGCAAAATATCCCTAAGGATGCAGTAATGACTCTCATATCTTATCAGTTTACAATGACATTCTAATTGGACTTAAGGCCCACTCAACATGAGGGAAATTATGAAGCGGAAATGTCTGGTTTCATTAGAGATCTGCTACAGCATTTTCTCTGTCCAATCACATTAGGGCAGTGAGAGGCCTGTAATTGGACAGAAACAGAAAGGTGGAGCTAGAGTGGGAGGAGGAAAAAGGTCAGAGGAGCAGGAGGAGGGTCATCATGATGGAGACAGATGATGAGGATGAGTCTGACCCCAAGAGGTTATACGACCAAGCAAAGGTTTTTACAAAATAGATTAATTGGGTGAGAATATTATCTTTTATTATTTGGTTCAGAAATTATTGTATTGGCATCTTGTAAAATGTGATTTTATTATTATATAAATCTGATTGGATATTAAGGCATTAAGAGTCAGGTTTTATTTACCAGGTCTTAGGTACTTTAGATGAATGACTATGGGAATGTGTAAAAAGTTGCATGTGAGTGAGATGTTTTTAATAGCTGGGAGAGAATAATAAGAGCCTGCTGGGATGTGGCCTGGTGGGAAAGTAAGTTTGTGGGGTGGATTCATTTTTTTTTTTTATAAAATTCCTGCAACAGAGATCCAGTTGTGTCGGGGATATTTTAATGGAAGCTGTATTATGAGAGGATGCTTTGCTGAGCACAGACACGTGGTGCTTTTCTGAAAGCTGCCTGGTGAAGGGACATGTGATGTTTTGTTGGAGCGGATGCTTGAGAAGACACATGTTTGGAAAGAGTATAAGTATAACCCAACAATCAGTGGATGATGCTCTGGCATCGGTTCACCTTGCTGGTCTTCATTGGGCTTTGATTATGCTGGTCTTTGCTGCTGATGCTCTTGTGCTGGCTTGCCTTGCTGGTTTTTGATGGCCTTCTCTGATACTGATCTTCACTGAAAATGTTATGGCATTATTTTGCCTTGCTCTCTTCTCTGATCTTCTCTTGCTGTAACTTCTTAGAGTACAAAAGAACTACTGGTGGTGTTCTCAGTGCTTCTTGGCACTTTGGTGGAGTCAGCAGAGCCTCGTGGTTTCTTCTGGATCAAGCTGCTGCTGGTTCATGTTTGGTGTTTGCTAGTGGACTGGACTGCTGACAGTAAAGATTGGAATTGCCTCAAAGAACTACTTCTAAGTCCACATCCCCTTTATCTTATTAGCCATCTTCCTCCCTGACCTCTGATTTGTGGATATAAAGGAAGTTGAAGTGTTTAAGAACACTTATTAAAGTAGGCTTTGAAAAACCTACTTTAAGTCAACAAAATTATGTCTGGTACTGAAAACCTAGCTGGCTCCCCAGGGGTAGTGGGAGGGGCTGGTGAGGTCATTGATCTAAGAGAAGAACCTACTGCCCTCATTTTACTAAACCGGCATAACTCCTAACTGCATCCTAAATACTTATCCTTATATAGACACAGATAAGAGTCTTCTTCAACCTTCATCAAAGATACTTATCTTTGCAGCAGACAGAGACTGTTATAGAAAACCACAACTGGTAAAATATAGTGAAAAACTAATTATGGGGTGTCCAGCCCCATTGGATACATTTAAAACACAACTCCTACACCTAAGACTCAACATGGTAGAAGAGGAAAGAGAAAGAGTGTAAAAGCCAGATGATCAAAACATCCTCTTTGAGATTATATCTTCTAGAAATAACAAGGAAACTACACTCATGATACTTCAACAATATAGCTGTCTAAACAAGACATGAACAAAGGCAATACCAATAGACATTCTAACATATAAGGGGACTAAAAATAGCTGAAAAATAAAGAATTTGTTTTTCTAGGGGTAAGCTGCCAAACTGTGCATTCAGCATCAAGTGGTCAAACAACACTAAATTCATCAGATTGTATTCATATTTTATGCATATATCAATAAATTAAAGAATCAATAATTAAAGAAAAAGAAGTTGAAAAGATATCAGGAATTTGAGAAGAAACAAAATGGTTGAGGGGTTGAAGGAGGAGAGAGAAGAGGAAATGATGTAATTACATATTGATTTTTAAAGATATTAGGAATTTATCAGAAAACCAAAAGAAAAATTTTGCACTATATTAACGGGCCACTAACTAGCTATGTGTGTCAAAAATTATGGATATCATCAGTTAATATCTAAAACTAATAGCATAATGATACCCCACTGAGGTATAATTCATTTAGTTAATGGTCTCATCAATATATTTGAAAGTTATGTTGGTTTGTGTTGAAAATTATGGTGGTTTGAATATGCTTGGTCCAGGGAACGGCACTATTAGGAGGTGTGGCCTACTTGGAGGAAGTGTGTCACTGTGGGCATGGGCTTTCAGATCTTCCTCCTAGCTGCCTAGAAACCAGTCTTCTCCTAGATATAGAACTCTCAGCTCCTCCTGTACCATTCCTGCCTGGGTGCTGCCATGCTCCCACCTTGATGATAATAGAGTAAACCTCTGAACCCATAAGCCAGCCCCAATTAAGTGATGTCCTTTATAAGAGTTGCCTTAGTCATGGTGTCTTTTTATAGCAATGGAAACCCTAACTAAGACAATTTGTGACTTTCTTTTGTTCTGTGGCTGTGAAAAAGCTTCTATCACCACTTTCAGGTCAGAATATATTACTTGAACCAATCTGAATCCATTTCCACACCATGGTCACTCAGATATGGCTCAGGATAATCTTATTTCCTTTAAGGCTGTAGCTGTGTTTTCCAATGACATTATTCTCATCAATGTCATCATGGTTTCCTAACTAGCTTTTACCAGTCAATAGAAACCTCTCAATCTGAGGAAGGTAATGTATATTCTTTTCTGTATCATGATTAAGTGACTTCTTGTGGAAAAAGGAAAAATATGAATATATTTATTGCCTTTGAGATTGGCTTGATTAACATAGGAAAACAAAGGCAAACTGTCTTGTGACTATAGGCTGATACACCTGCAGAACATGCAATCCTTCAAACAAATAACACAAGACTACCTTATTAGACAAGATTCTTTAGAGAAACTAAAGTGATAGAAGATATATAACTTCTATGCCTATATTTATGCCTATATCATATGTCATCTAACCTATACCTGTACCTATATCATCTTTATCTGTATCTGTACCTATACATAAGCTCCAGGAATAGGCCATGCTACCAGCTCCAACCCAGCTTCTAACCCAGCTTCCCTTGAATCCATGGATAAAACACACACACACACAGAGGATGCTCATTTTCAACTTGCCTTCTGACACAATTGCCGGGTGCTACTATCCCTCCTAGAAAAGCATGCCCTTATTATCATCCCTATCTCCACACCTCCCACCTGCTCTAAACTGAGTTGCTCAGCTACATCCTTGACTGCCTACCTGTAGGAGAAGTCACAGGCCACAGCTCTGCCTGAGACCTCCTATGTCTGGTCACTTTCTCTCCATCAGAAGCCTGGCAAAGTCTTTCCTCCTCCCTTGCAGCTGTTTCTTTTCCACCAGGGACCCAGAAGTCCCGCATATTCCTTCTGGCCAGCAATTGGTTCATGGCTTCTTTACTGACAGATCAAGAACCAATTGGGGAACAGGACAGCATTAGAACCACCCCTACATGTACCTGTATCTATATGTATCTGTATCTTTATCTATCGTATGTATCTATGTATCTTCTTCCTTGGCTTAACTCATGATAATCCTCTCCTTCTTCAAAGTTTGTTTGACCTCAAGGAGCTACCCAAACTCCAAGACAATGCACAAGTCTCTCAAGAAATCCTCCCTCATCCCTGGAGTGTGTACTTTCCCTCTGGGTTATACTTCCTTCAATTCCTTGCTTTGTGCTTTCTCTGAATTCTTTCTTGGGTGGTGATAGGAACCTGGAATCATTGACACATGTGGCATCTGAGCTCAGTCTTTGAGACCTCTCCAGCCCTCATCACTGGTAATGTCTTGGTCCCTCAAGATTTCTCTTTGGCCTTAGCCTTAGATATTTGGAAGAAAGGCACACCAATTGGTCAGCCCCTTTTAATATCTCTTCTCCAGATTTTCATTCAATAAGCCATTAATTGACACTATTTTTGCACTATATACTCAGATGCTAGGAACAAAAAGATGGGAAAATAGGTCTCTGCCTCCCAGTTTCCAACCAAGCAGTGAAACTGACCTTTGTACACATAGTCAAGTTTAAGGGAAGGGATCCAATGGCAAGGAAGTATCCAGAAAGTAATTGATTATGAGGGAGGTTTGTACACTTAAGAGTGACATTAGAGCTTTTCTTTAAAATAAGAGAAACAAGAAGGAAAGGGAAAGCATTGGAAAAGAGAGCCCAGAGCATGCCTCCAGCATGGCCAGTCATCAGAGCATGCCTCCCTCATGGCCAGTTACCTCTGTGCAGGAACAACCATGCTTGGACCCAGGACTAGGAAGTTATGGTCCAGCAAACTGCTTTCTCGATAAAAGTAAAACCATTTTGGTGTTAGTGTGGAGAACAGATTTTAGAGGGGTGAGAGACAGGAAACTGGAAGGTCACATAACAGGCAGTCTCTTACAAAAGTATCTTCCCTCCAGGAAATAAACCCATCTACCTCCTGGTGAGGTTCAAATTAGGAATGAAAGGGGTGAGTTCTTTTTTCTTATGACAAAGCAAAGATGAAAGTGGAGATGTCTCCCTACATGCAGGCCTTTGATTGGAATTTCTTGCAGAAAAGGACATTCGAAAACCTTCCTGTTTCCTAAATTTGGTTCTTTTTTCCATTCAGATAACTTTGCTGGGACCTCTCAAACACAGATGTCTTCATGGGCACTTGGAGGAAAGTATTCAACAAATACTGTGTGAGAATCAAATGAAATTAATCTTTTTGTTGGCAACATAAATATCTCTTCACTGATGTGCTGAAAGAATAATTATTTTTAAGTAGAAGGAGAAAAAACAGTCTTAGAATTTAACTTTAAATTCTACATTTTCTACCGAGATGCCTGGCCATTACTTTTCTGCTAGTTGGTGAACTGGGTTTTTTTTTTTTTTTTTTTTCCCGATTTATTTGTTTCTATCTTTCAGGCTGAGACATTAAAAAAAAAAAAAAAAAAAAACCTACCTCAAATACCTAGGACTAATGGCTTAATTTGACAATTTGTAGATGGTATTTTTATATTACCCTTTAGGACCTTAATAATTAGTTTTTCTTTAGTACGGTATTAAAGCATTAAAGTTCATAAATTCCACAGTCACCTGTATCCATTTATTGCTAATTTATTATAGAATATCATAAAACTTTCCTTGACATAGAGGCCTCTTCATAACTATAAATCTCTTTTCAACTGTTTAGATAGCTTACACTCGAGTTCAAGAAGAGACCTCTAGGATCAAGTATTTAAAGTATCTATTTATTACACTTCAGTGGTACAGGGTAGATAACCGCGTGAAGTCACCGTGAGGTGTCCATTTACATTCGGCATATTTATCACTTCAAATCCTGATAAAGATAAATCTGTTTCTAAGGGGGAGAAGTGTTAAATGTCAAGTGACTGTTTTACTAAGTGCTTTAGAATGTCCAGCTGAATAAAGCCGTCTTCTTGGTTAGTACATTATGCCAAAGGGGGGGGGGGTAGGAAAAAGTTTCTGCTGAACTGAAGAGATTAAATTTGTAACCTCAGGAAGACTCAAAAACTTTTCAAACTTGAAAGTCATCTCTTCCGATGCTGAATGCACCCTCTGATCAGATGAGGCGGACGATATGACCCCTTGCTTCCATGAGAGAGACAATGTGCCTTAAAATACTCAAAGACCGAGCGGTTTCGTCACCCTCTTTAAGCTTCTGCATCAGTGCATGTCTGTTATGTATGTATTCACAAAAGGAGAGAAGAAAAGTCAACAAGCTAGAAACCCAATTTGTTCAGTGAGCAAGTTGTTGAAATTTGAATTGTTTTCATTCACTTTGTCTAAGCCTTTCAGTAACCATGATGCAGGAGATGGGAGATGGCTGCCGAACTGGGGGGAGGGGGGCGGGGGGAGGCAGAGGACGGAGGGAGTGGGGGGCTGTTTCCAAATTCTCCCTTTAATTTCCACATTTCTGAAGCCCCAGTGAACAGCCAGCAAGGCTAGCACATATCCTAGTGTCTGGCCTCTGCATTGTGGTTGGAAGGTGAAAGCCTACAAACTCATCTATTTGAATCCTTGGTCCCCAGCTGCAGGCACTGTTTTGGGAGGTTGCAGGAATTTTGTCTGGAAGGGTGAGTCACTGGAGGCTATAGTGGGAATTTGAGGGTTGTAGCCTGGGCTGCTTCTAGATTCTGTTTCTTGGTTTTGCAGGTCATGAAGGACAGTGCAGAATCCTGCCAACGCTGTCAGAGCAACCCCAGCCTTCTAATCAATATGCCTGGTCCATCACAACAGGTTGATATCTCCTGAACAGTGGGCCTAAATAAACCCTCCCTCTTTAAGCCTTTCCAATACCTATTTGGTAACAGTCATGTAAAAGCAACTAATACACTATGACTCTGGGAAGTAGAAACATGTTTGTTTGTGTTTGGATTGACTGACATAATGGTCTGAAATGTCTTATGATGTATAAAAGAATGGGACAAACTTTTCAACAGATTTTCACTCAGTCCTCCAGCCCAGAGCAACAGGAATGAGCATCCTGCATCCCCTCCAAGCACTGAGAAACGCCTCAGCTTTCAAATGTTAAAGGCACACAGGCTTAACAACTAATTTTCCTGTACAGAAACATGTGCCTCTATGGCTGGAGTAAAAGAAACACAGTGAATCAAAACAGAATTAAAATGGAAACATGTAACTATTGGAATGACTGGGTGGGGATGGGGTAGACGCTCTTTCCAGCCACTTCTCTGCGATGGGAAAATAAAATGCAGAGAAGAGATTACAGACATTGCAATGGGTCAGCCCACAGATATGAAATATGTTTGCCCTCAATAATCACACAAGAAAAGTAGAACAACAACAAACCCCCACAGACTGTAAAAAAGAAGCAAAAAGCAACACATATAAAATAGTAAGTAATGTACAAGCACCTACTGTGTGGTAAATCAAATTTAGGACTCCAATGTCCAATAAAAGTGACAATTTGAAGTTGTTTCTGATTTGGAAAACTAGTTAAAACACTCAAAAAAGGTTAAAAGTCCTGCTTAAAAAATTGAAATTTGAAATTTATAAATCAGCAGTTCAAACAAATCACTGCCCTATTTTTTGTTGTTGTTACTGTTTTGTTTTGTTGTCACCTCAGAAAGAAAAACATCCTGAACCTTATAGCTGTCAGTCTCCTGCTACTCCATGTGCCTGCTGCTGTCCCACCAAGGCCTAAGTAAGCAACTTTGTGATTTTCCTGTCCCTGGCTTTCATAGGATAGAATTATGGTGTGGTCCTTTGTCACTCAAGATCCTAGTCACATTTTTAAGACTCATCCATGTTGGAGTGTGAATCAGTATTTCATGTTTCTGCTTTATTCAAGATTTTTTTAAATCTTTGTTTCACTGCAGTTTGAATATGCTGCACCTCAGTATAGTCAGGTTTTTGGGGTTTTTTTTGTTTGTTTGTTTGTTTTTTGTTTTTTTACTTGCTTGTTCTGCTCTGGTAGTGGTAGTGTTTTGAAAATTTTTTTTTATTTTTCTTTTATTTTTTAAAATATTTTTATTGTATATTTTCTTTTATTTACATTTCAAATGTTATCACCTTTCCTGGTTTCCCCTATCCCATTCCCCCTTCCCCCTGCTTCTATGAAGGTGCTCCCCTATCTACCCACCCACTCCCACCTCCCCACCCTGGCATTCCCCTACACTGGGGCATCTAGCCTTCATAGGACCAAGGGCCTCTCCTCCCGTTGACACTCCTGACAAGGCCATCCTTTGCTACATATACGGCTGGAGCCATGGGTCCCTCCATGTGTACTCTGGTTGGTGGTTTTAAAGTATTTTTAATGAATTAAGTAATTTCAAACTAATTTCTTGCAGTTCTCTGAGTCCTTATTTTGAGGTTGGGTGTCTAACTTTGATTTGTGGTAAGTAAACCGCCATCATTGTTCCTGGTGTTTCTTTCTCAGAGTCTGATTGACATCTGTCACTGTCCTATCATCCTCAGGATATTCCTTCTCATTTTTGTTTCTGTCTTCTTCCTTCTTGTTTTTCATTTTTGGAACTTTCTACTGGCATACCTCAAGCTCAGAGATTTCCTCAGCTGTGGGAAGTCTGTTTTTGAGCCTAGCCTTATCTCCATACAGTGTGTTGAGGTCTACCATTTATTTCTTTTTCTTTTTTTTTAATTAACAAAGTTTTTAATTTTTATTTTTATTACATATTTTCTCTATTTACATGTCATATGATATCTCCTTTCCCAGTTTCCCCTCTGAAAAAAAAGAAAAAAAATAAAATAAAATAAAAACAAAAACAAACCCCTGTTCCCTCCCCCCTCACCCTGCTCACCAACATACCCTCTCCAGCTTCCTGGCCCTGGCATTCCCCTATACTGGGGCACAGAACCTTCACAGGGCTAAGGGCCTCTCCTCACCTTTGATAACCGACTAGGCCATTCTCTGTTACATATGCTGCTGGAGCCATTAGTCCCACCATGTGTACTCTTTGGTTGGTGTTTTAGTCCTTGGAAGCTCTGAGGGTACTAGTTAGTTCATACTGTTGCTCATCCTAAGAGGCTGCAAACCCTTCAGCTCCTTGAGTCCTTTCTCTAGCTCCTTCATTGGTGACCCTGACCACAAGAAACTCACGAAGAAGGAAGACCAAAATGTGTGGATACTTCATTCCTTCTTAAAAGGGGGAACAAAATACCCATGGAAGGTTACAGAGACAAACTATGGAGCAGAGACTGAAGGAAGGACAATCCAGAGACTGCTCCATCTGAGAATCCTTACCATATTCAATCATCAAATCCAGACACTATTGTGGATGCCAGCAAATGCTGGCTGACAGGAGCCTGATATAGCTGTCTCCTGAGAGGCTCTGACAGTACCTCACTAATACAGGGTCACCAATGAAGGAGCTAGAGAAATGATCCAAGGAGCTGAAGGGTTTGCAGCCTCCTAGGATGAGCAACAATATGAACTAACTAGTACCCTCAGAGCTCCCAGGGACTAAAACACCAACCAAAGAGTACACATGGTGGGACTAATGGCTCCAATGGTGGCTAGGTCTGGTGAAACACTTGCTCTTCAAGGCAGTCCTTGTTATGAGTACTCTTACATCATTATCAATCTCCCCAGATCCTGGGCTCCTCCTTGATTTCCTTCTCCTCTTCCTCTCCTCCTCTTGTTACTCCTGCTCCTTCTCCTCTTTGATATTTATTTATTTATTTATTTATTTATTTATTTATTTATTTATTTTATTTGTTTATTTATTGGCTAAAACAAAGCACCTAGAGTGAAACCCACAGAAGTATGAGGCATTCTCTCAAGACTGGACGCCCGGAAGGATTTAATTACCATGCTTTCTTCTCAGAACCCTAGCAATCTGTCAATCATGGCTCAGGTTTTTATGACCCTGGTATGGGTTTGTATGGAAGTCTTTGCTCCAGTAAGCTTTGATTCTCTACATCTGCCTGTCTTTCTTGAGGGCAATAGTTTGTCCTGAGACCTCAGCTACCTCACAGATCTCCATCTTAGGTTTTAATTTCTAACAGTAATGTGATGATTTCCTTCCTGCCTGCTGATAAGAAACTGCAAGTTCCAAGACTGAATAATACTAAATTCTATTGTGTGGATAACATATGTTTTCATCCTTTTGGGCTGATAAATATTGGAGTGTACCTTTCAGTGATTCTGAATAAAATTACTATGTGATCTTGTACATAAACTCCTGTGTGGACATGTTTTCATTTCTGCTGGATATATAGCAGAATAGAATGGTTAGGCTGTAAGGTAGTCCTGTAATCACTTGAGAAACCATTGAACTGTTTTCCAAGGCAGTGGCACCACTTGCCTTCTTTATAAGCATCACCCTTTCTTGTTCACATTCCTGTCAGCGTGGTAAAGTTTGCTATTATTAAACCTCTTTATATTTTTATTCTAATGTTTCAATTGTGGTAAAAATAAATACTGCTTTGACCATATTCATCATTTAAAGCTCTATACAGATGAAATATTTCTGTTTGTTCCCTTTGTTTGCAGCTTCTGGAAACTTCCATTTTGTTTTATGTTTCTATGAATTTGGACATTTTAAGGAAAGTTTACAGTGTTTGAGGTGAGATTTATTTTTTGGTGTATGTTTGACTGGTTTATTCAGTCTTCACCATCCACTCTCACTATAGCATGTGCTAGAATTCTTTCATTGCTAAGGTGAAGAGAGTTCCCTGATGATCAATGAAATACTCTCAGTTTCAGGTTTAGAAGCCCAAGAAATTTCAGGCACAGAACAAGGTTCAAGGAGACACATAGCAATTTTGATAGTGTCATCATGTCAGAAATCTCTCAGCACAAGTGACTAAAATCTACTGGGATGGCAATAGATTTTCTCTATGGGTAAGACTTGGCTCCGAGGAGACTTAATTATGAAATTATCATAATAATTAAAATTTTAGTATTATTATTTGAGTCCTAAGAAAGATTTATTTTTTTAGATATTAAGATAATTCCTTAATTAGATATTATGGTGTCCTTTATCCATGACAATCTTCTGTTTGGGAAGGATTGTTACCATTTTACATAAACTTCAGGTTTTATATATGAAATGTTATTAAACTTGTAGAACCTTGGACCATTTAAAATAAGTTCAGCATCGCTGTGGTTTTAAGTTCACCAAATATACCAAAAGCTATGTAAGTATATACTGAGATTTTTATAATCCAACTAACTAAAGAACTTAAAAACAAACATAAAATAGTTTAAATTTATAAACAAAATAAAACCAAATATTAATCAAAACCTTATTAAAAAACAATTTGTATTTGCTATCCCAGACTGAAAAGATTCATGAACAGGACATAAAGACATAAAGATGGAAAATCTGAGAGACAATAATCCTTTTTCATTTTTTGACACCACAGACAACCCTGGACTTTAGGGTTCTCCATACAGAAACAGAATTTCAAATGTCTAAACCAAAACTAAAAAGAGAAACAGTCTTTTGGTATGGAGGCTACTCGAAAGGACATCGAATACTGACCTGTAAGTTGTATTGCAAGCTTGATAGTCCGATCACATATCCTTTCATTAGACCTAAATGTCTCACAGCGGTTTTCATTGTATTTTATTTCTCTAACAAAATGATCTTTGGGAATGCAGTTCATCCTGCAAGCTTGGCCAAATTAGGTCTTTGAGCAAAAAGACCAGAGAACCACTGAGTTTCCTACTGCAGTATTGATGGGCACTCAAAGCCACCTCCACACAGGGAAAGAACTCTAATTTTGAATGTGTACATAGAGTATCATGACCAGTAAGAACAGCCTCCAGTCTGTCTCCCTCTTCCATGCTTGTCTTTGTAGTATTTACAGCCACTGGCTTATTGGTTTTGTGATTGTGTCTTTGGTGGCAACCTGGCATTCCACACTCGTTTGTCTTTTGTGGACTTGCCGAGGGGCCAGCAGAAGTCACGGATCACAACCCATTGCTGCTTGCTTCCCAAAGGAGGAGCTGACTGATGATTCCCGAGACAAAATATCTTGTTTTATTTTGTGTTGTCCAAACCTAATCCTGTGTAGGAGATGCTAAGAAAAAAATATTATGTTCTATGACATATTTACTGCTGTTGTAACAGACATGCTACATCACACTGAAGTAACTGTGGCCTCCTAATTCACCCTCAGACAGTTTAAACCTGTAGTGGTTTTAACAAAAAGACCAAATCAATGATATGAAGACATTTTATCAGCATGAATTTGAAATGTTTTTGAAACCCTTGCCATGTAACTTATTACAAAGGACAGAATTTTCTCAGAGATTAGTACTTACTTTTAAAAGGGATGATTTCTTAAATTATAGTTTTGAAACATTAATAACTGCCAGTGGTCCCCAACAGACTTCTCTTTATTGAAGAGTTGGAAACTTTAAGCCTACTAGATTTCCTTGATCTTAGTCCATACGAATTGTTTAGTTTTATTTGGTGCCATAGGGACTCTTCCATACTTATCAGAAGCTTTAGTTTAGTGCAGAAAAAAGAGAGGCTCTGACATGTCAATATAATGCTGTTAATGTTTTCCACGTTTGCAATCCCAGGGTCAAAGTCAAACCTCTTATTGTATTAATAATAGCAAAGCAAAAATAAGCTTTGTAGTTGTGAATTCATGGTTTTAAGGAATAATTTCCCTATGAGTTTATTAATTCAAGCCATCCATTGACCTACTCAGGATTCTGGTATGTGTTCAGTTGTTTTATCTCATGTTGCACCTTCAACTCTGAAAGACTATGAGCGTGGATACCTGGATGATGCCTTACAGTCACCAGCATGGGCCGTTTCCTTGTCTAGAAGTTGTGTCAATTTATAATATTTAAACTCCTATTCAGTAAATGTTAGATCCTAGAAGTGAAATCATGAAGCCTGCTTCACTCTCTGCATCCAGAAATGCAGACTTGGCAGTGTGGTTCATATGCTGGGAATTACAAAGCATAGCTGCTTATTTCTGGATTCTGTTACTCTGATTCTAACAATGACTAACAATAGTCAGAATTTTAATAGGACATCCACCAAAGAAACCCCAGACATCCCCAGCTCAGCAAGTCTTCTTTCTGTGAGTTTATATGGAACCTGTGTCTCACTCAGCACTGTCTAGCAGTAAAGTTAAACCAAAGCCACCAGAATGCTCCGGGGCATTTGCTCAGCTCGTCCTCTTGTTCAGGATGAAGGTGGCATTGACAATGTGTGACAATGCCTCCTCTTCTACCCATAGGCCTTGCTGCTCTACCATACACCCCCCCCACACACACATACACACACTATCCTTTTACACTTTGAATTTGTTCTTGGTGGGTGGAAGTGGAAATTCACAATGCAGCTAAAGATTATCTGAGCTCCCTGCTCTGCAAGACAGATTGGGACTAAGTGGATGCCTCATAGAGAAACAAGCTTGCCTTCTCTGCTCTCCTATATATGTGGCTGGGGATGCATCTCTGTTGGTACAGTACTTGTCTAGCATGCACAAAGCCCTGGATCCAAACTCTAGCACCACCTAAACTAGCCATGGTGGTGTACAACCCTTCAGAGGTACAGGCAGTAGGATCAGAAATTTAAGGTCATCCCGGTATTTACAGGTATATACAGTGAGTCTGAGGCCAGCCTAATATATATGAGACCCTGCCTCAAGAGGAAAAGAAAGTAAGAGAAAAGTAGGGCGGTAAGGAACAAGGAAGGGAGGGCAAGGGGAAGGGAGGCAGGGAAGCAGGGAGAGAGGGAGAATGGAGGGTGGGAGGTAGGGAGGAAGGAGGGAAGAAAGGTCAGCAGGCAGGCCAGTCTAATTTTCTCTACTAGAGGTCACTCAACAGACATGCACCATAAAATAGCATTATACATTAGATTTTTATACTAGGTCCAGTTAAATCCAGATGGTGTTTTTTTGTTAGTTAGCAGAGGCAAAGAGGCTCTTTCCTCCTCTCTTCATTTGATAGGTAAGTTATAGGACACACAGAGAGTGACAACTCACATTCTCTGTTTACAAGGCCATGCACTCAACTGGGAGGACCAAGGAAGTGATGTGCTTCTATGTTTGCAGCACTTTCTCTAGAGATATTGATAGGCACACTGAAGCTAAGTGAGCTAGTAAGCTCTGGGTAACTGGAGCACACATTGCTGCTCTCCTGCGTCACTATGAGACTGCAGTAGTATGCAGCTGGAGACCTGCTCCTGTCCATTCTGACTCTACCTGACTGAGGGCATAATGCTGGGCAGGTCACTCACATTTTCTACAGTTCAATTTTCTCATCTGCAAGATGAAGCCAGAGCACATCAGCTTTCACAGTAATTATGATAGTCCTTAGGACAGAAACCAAATAAGTACCTTGTAGGGATGCATATATGTTTGTACAGATGGCCACTGTCATCTTTTTTAATTTAAAGCTTTTTGAAAAATTTGTATATGAGAACCATATTTCTATCATTTCCACTCCCCTTCTCCCTCTCTAATTTCTTCCATGTCTCCCTACCTTGTCTCAACTTACTGACCTCCTCCTCTCTCATTAATATCCTTATCTGTGTGTATGTGATGTGTGTTTGTGTGAGTGTGTGCATAAGTATGTGTATGAGTGTGTGAGTGTATGTATGAGTATGTATGTGCACAAGTATGTGTAAATGAGTATGTGAGTGTATGTATTAGTGTGTGCGACTGTATGTATGTGTGTGTGAGTATGTGTATGTATGAGTATGTAAGTAGGAGTGTGTATGTGTGTATGGGTGAGTGTATGTGTGTATGAGTGTGTGTGAGTTTGTGTGATGTTTGTATGTGTTGAGTGTGTGCATGAGTGTGTGTGTGAGCATGTGTGTGTATGTATTTTTGAGTGTATGTGTGTATGACTATGATGTGTGTATATATGTGTGTATGAGTGTGTGTATGAGTGTGTGTGAGTGTGTGTGATATATGTATATGCATGAGTGTGTGTGAGTGTGTGTATGTATGAGTGTGTGTGTGAGTATGTATGTGTATGTATTTGTGTGATTATATGTGCATATGAGTGTGTGTGCAGAACTATCTTTGTATGTATAGGATATTTTCTCACAGTAACAGAAATTAAACTAAAAATAAAGACCCTCAGAGGCACATAGTCTACACTAGGAACACACACACAGCCTACTGAATCTATTTGGTGTTGTTCTTATGTACATGTGTTAGGGGTGACTACTTGTGATAGGTAACCTATCAGGGGCTCAAACTTGAAGAGGACTGATTCTCCCTCTCTTGGCATCCATTAGTTTCCTATAGTTCTTCACCTGGCAGTGCCTTGTGAAATTTCCTCTATTCACATTGGCATGTCTACTGGTATTGTCATTGTGTGGATCCTGTTTAGGCTGCCATATTGCTGAGATCTCACAGAATTCACAAAAAGAAGATAAATCAGTTGGCCTTTCTCAATCTTGTTCGTTCATTCATTCATTCTCTTTATCATTCATTCATTCATTATATCTGGAATAGATGCCTGACATGAGATGGAGTTTGAGACCTAAGAGTAAAGTTGGAGTCTTGGGGGTGGGGTGGGGATGCTTCATGTGTTTGGCTAATTTTTGCTAGTTTTCTGTTTGCTAGTTTAGAGAAGAGATCAGAACATACCTGAAAGATATCCCGTAGAAAGATCAAAAACTTATATTGTTCATCGTCAATTCTTGGGGATTCCCTGAAGGCATCTTGAGGACACAGATTTATAAAAATTCTAGTTTCTTTTATCTGTTTGTTTGATAGATTTTTGCCTGTTAGATATGGGACAGTGGCAGTGACTACTCCAGTCACTAAGAATCAAACAAACTACTTTCAGCTCCCACAAGCGCAGACTGTGGTGATTCATCACAGAAACACCTCTGTCCAGAAGCTAGCAAGGAAGTCATGGCCCAGTAAATTTTATTTCTCAAGATTTCAGAATGTGTGGTTAAGAACTAAAGACAAAATGGAACCAAGAGTATGGTGGCATGAGCTTAGGAAGTAGGGGCAGGAAGATTCAGAGTCCAAGACCAGCCTTGGCTATATAGAGAGCTTGAGGCAAGCCTAGGCTACATGATACTCCATCCCAAAGCAGAAGAAAGAGGGAGGGGAGGAGGAGAAAAGGGGATAGTAAAGGCAGACTTTGCTTCTTGTACTTTAATAGTTCAAATTGTGATCTAAAATATTGCTTAATAAAATAAACCATATATTTAATCTCTTTAAAAATAATCTCAAAGGCAGACCTGTGAAGATTAGGTCATAATAAATTCTCATGGATTACTTCATAGCCAGTACCTACTCCATTCTACCCAAGAAGACAGTCAACTAATGTGCCCTTTCTCAGACAAAATGGGGCAGTTTCATCTTTCACCTAAGTCTGTTTAGGACAAACCTCTGTCCTAACTAGTAGTCAGATAGTCACCTGGAAAGAGAATCTTAATGAAGGATTGTCTAGATCAAGTAGGACTGCAGCTGTGTCTGTGGTGTGTTACCTTAATTAAATGATGTGGAAAAGCCCAGACTGCAAGTAGGTGGCACCATCCCAAAAGTTGAGTCTTAGCATATATTTTCTAAAAGGTGAAGTGAGCCTGCACTAGTTCACTATTCCTTCTCTGTCTCTGCTCTTGACTGTGTATGACTAATTATTTCAAGTTTCCACCATCCTACCTTCTTGGTAGTGATGGACTGTAACCTGCAACTGTGAGCCATGATAACTGCCCCCATTAAGTTTCTTTTGTCTGGATAATTATCACAATAATAGAAATGAAACAAAGCAAACAAAAGACTCAAAGACATATAGTCTAATCTTTTATGTAAGTTAGATTTAATTTTTTAAAGAACATGTATAACAGTGTAGCAGCATTAAAGCCTTGTATCAAATCAGAAAAAGTCACACTTGCTACAGTGTGAGTAGCTGCAGCCACATTGCTTTCTCTGTCTGGGTCAAACACAGAGAAGGACACAAGAGAAGCTGACCTTATCCTTATAACATGCCACTTTGGTACAGGATTAAAAGTAAAAACTTAGATGGGAGGGTCACTGGATTTTAAATCCATTTTAAGACAGGAAAATTGTAAACACTCGAATACTTTGTATAAAGTCTATAATTAAAAAAACAAAGGAGCACATAGTTTTTTTTCAGAATCTCAATTTATGTTTGCTTCTTTCCACTAAAGTGTTATATTTGATAGTTTTGGAAAATCCAGGATGTCTAAATTATAAAGTTTTATGTCTAGAGGGGTTTCAGAACCTCTTCTCTTCTTTTACAAACTTGAAGAGTGCAATGAGTCGGTCAGTTGTCTAGATTGAAAACTTCATAAGCAAAATATTTTATTTGAGGCTTATATCAAAAGGAGCTGTTATCCTGCTGAAACCTGTAAAAAAAATTTTTTTTCAAAATCAAACCATTGGTAAGCTGGCTAAGTAGATAACAAAATGTTTGAAAGTATTTAGTTCTTACAACTTTAGCATTACTGGACTTTAGACTTAGATTTTTAAAAATCTACTTTAATAAGCACTTTAAATGCTTAAACTCCCTTCTAGCCTACTACCCACTGGAGGTAGTGGAAAGAAAAGGTTAATAGGGCAAAGGAGGAC
>JADRCC010579060.1:0-20468 GCA_019843855.1 Hylomyscus alleni
GGCTAAAACGTCATTGAATCTAATGAATACCCATTGATTCATGTAACTTCTTAAAGTCCGTGCTCTCTGCCCAGGAGAAGAATGAGACATTGAACTAACGATAAAGCAAGCAGCTGTGGCTGTTCCACAACATGGCAAACCTGTGCACACTCTACTATGTCATACAGTTGGTGGAAACTACCAACCACATTCTGTGATCCCAGGAATTGACAGCTGTCAACATGAACCTTGTGTATCTGTCACAAATATTGGGAGCATAACCAAATTTGATTTCCCACTCAGTACTCAAAAGTCTTGATTATTCCTTTCATACTTTCAACTAGTTTGTGTCAGAGCCAACAACAAAAAAAAATCTATATAATGATTGTGGGTTTTTTTTATTTTAGTATTATTTTTATATTTATAAGACACACAAGTCAATCAATACCTTTCCAAGCATTAGGTGCAGCAACATGGGCTGAATGAAGTCAAGGAAAGGGCAGAGATGGCAGAATCTCAAGTCGATAAAATCAAAGCTGAAGCAAAAAATGTTGGAAAAATGAGATAGATATTCAGAGTTTCTAATTCTTGAAATGTGTTGGCCTAGGGCTCAAACATCCCATGGACCAATGTAACAGATTTTGTCTTCTCTTTCTTTTTAAAAAGAATAACATGAGATTAATCTAGTTAAAAACCTTCCCAGGTAGTAGTAAAGGGGTAACTTGAGAAGAAAGCTTTTTACTTGTTTGTTTGTTAGTTTCACAATTGCTTAAGTCAGGAAGAACTGGACCCAAGTTTAGACCCTCAGCTCATGTGTGTAGACCCCTGATCATGAATCCATGCAGCAAAGATGATTTGGAAAGCTCAAGTGAATCTGCTGGGAATCCCAAATAAACACTTTCCATGGTACCCTAGAACATATTGCTGTCCTATATCTATGTAGACCTAGGAGGGAAGATGCTTAACATGGAGGTAATGACACACAGCAAGGAGGACGAGTGCTGGCTTATAGGTCTCTGCTTTTTATCCCAAATATTCCCCAAGCACAGACAATGGATCTTGTTACAACTCTGTGCTTCATTAACTGGCTATTCCAATGCAGTAGCTAGTGCCCTCATTTTCTGGTCAAAGTGAGGGAAGGACACATAACTCTAAACTTGAATGCTGGGTAGGGGCTTGGGCAGGGGTAGTGGGACCTCAGCTTCCTTCCTGAGATCTTCCCCTGGAGCACAGTTTTTAAATGAGATTTAGCTTTAGAAAAAGCAAGGTAAAAGAGATTAGAAAAATGAGATATTAGCTACCCTTCATTAGATGGCTGTAAAGCAGCTAGGACAGTCCCCAGTGCAGATGACAGTCTCCTTTCATTTTCAAAACTTGGTGAGTACCTAGACTTTTTATTTATGATAATTGAATGACTAGTAACTCTACAAGGGAAGCTGATAGGATTGCCAATAATAAATATCGACTTTGTTGAAGAAAGCTAAAAGTTGGCTGCATGGTAGACACTGAGGTTTAACTCTGAGAAGCTTGAGTCATTGGTAGCTCCAGAGAGATCTCACTGCTGCCTGGACAGCTGTCTCAATCATAAGACCCAGTTGGAGGGTGCGAGGGGAGTGGCTTGACTGGTAGCCTCAGCTGAAGAAGTGTCACCCCCCTGATTCAGGGTCTCTGTGCAGAGCCTGTCCAGCAAGGCCATAAAAAGGATTTGCTTAGGGAGTGGCCTCCCGTGTGTGCCAATTGTCCTCAGATGCAGGAGGTCACAGGGCCTTCAAAACTCACCCACATTTCACCTTGTCACAGCTATGTCCAAGAATGAATAAAACAAGTGAGGCAGAAATTGTTTCTGGCAGGAAATGAACAAGGAAACCTTGCTGGGCAGTATGATAACTGATTGCCCCCCATTCACAGAAGAAGAGCCTAAAAATCCTTCAGCTGCCCTAAACACAGGGAAAGGGTTTCCTGATGCACATATGTGTCTGGAACAAACTGGTCATATGATTGCAGCAGCTTTTCCAGTGGGTGTGTGTGTGTGGGGGGGTGAGTCACCAGGGCCTGCTCTCTGCTAGCAGATAATCTCAATTCCCTGCATCTCTGGGAAGCTCATGGAGATCTTCAAAAACCTATGGAAAGGGCTCATATGGGTCTGGGCGAGCTCCTCCGCTCACAGTCACTGAAATGTCATAGAACACACTGGCATACACTCTGTTTTCCAGGTTCCAGAAAAAAAAACCAAAATGAGGAGCTCCTTTTTATAAACATTGATTAGAGAAATAAAAGGAGGGTGCTAATCTATGAATCAAAACTTAAATTGCATTTGAAAGAGACACTTGAAAAAAGACATGTTCAGGTAGTGTAGAAGGCACTTTAAACAAGGTGATTAAAGAAATGTAAAAATTACATGGAATGCCATCCATTGCTTTCAGAGTGGCTGGAGCTTTTTGATCTTCAAATGAAAGTAAACTACCTTCTAACATTGAGCACGAAAGATTAAACAGATACAAGAACTTCTTGAACATGGATGCTAAAAGAGCACTTTTTCTTTTAATCCCTGTTGTCTCTTAATACATAAGATTCATAGAAGACTTCTTTAGGCTAATTGTGTTCCATGGGGCGGAGGGCAGGCTGGCAAGTGGTTATGAAGGTAGCTGACTTCGCTTAACTGGCGCTTTCATTCAGTGTTCTATTTTTAACTCTAGTGGCTAAGCATTATGATGCAGACCTTGCCCCAGTTAGGCGTGTCAAATGTGCAATTAAGACCTTCCTAAATGACACACACGGAGGCTCCTGTGGACTTTTAACTGCTATGCTAAACTGTTCCACCTGAGACAGTGGCAGGCTACATGTAGGCTTTGTAATGCTACAATGTAGCTAAGCAGGAGGGATAAGTCCTAGAATTCCTCTCTGCCAGGGTTCTACGTTGGAGCTGGCCATCAGAAAAATTCACAACTGATGAGGCTGGCAAATGTGAAGGAGCAGATGTTCATTTCTTACTCATAAGGTCAGTAAATGGCACTGTGATCTCTCATACAGTATAACCAGGGGCCAAAAACTTGAGCTGGCAAAGATCAGTGACTACTGTCAAGATTGATGGCTCCACCTCAACCTGGCAGTTTCCTTGAGCTTTACAGAGTCCTGGACAGGCAAGTCTGCAGCTCTAACACACCTAGACCAGCAACCACTGTGGAACACCCCCAGCTTTGCTCTGAAGGTCATTATTAATCAGACATGGGGTTTGGTTTGCTCTTTATAGACTGCCTTCATTCTTGCCCCATGTCCAGGTTTACTTCCTGGCCATGGCTTGGCTGACCTAGAGTTAATGGAGGCCTGACTCCACAACTGTGTAAGGCTGAATTTCAACTGCAGATGCTACCTTTGGTCATTCTCAGTTCTGTCTCTATACCTAATCCCATTCACTCTGAAGGCTCTGAGATTAATTCAGGGGTTTAGCACTGTCAAAAAACAAAGCAAAGCAAAGCAAAGCAAAGCAAAGCAAAGCAAAGCAAGGCAAGGCAAGGCAAGGCAAAACAAAACAAAACAAAACAAAACAAAACAAAACAAAACGAAGGCCAGTCTTGTTCAACGACTTCCCTGTGTAGGCTTTGGTCTCTATATTTGTGTCTCTGTATAGTTGCTGCTTGGGGACCATGGTGGTTCTCAGACTTCTGTCCTAATATGATATTCTCTGTCTTTAAAAACAACAACCACAACAACAAAATAATAATAGTAAAGAAAACAAACAAATAAAAAACATTCCCTCCTAGACTTCCACAGGAGTTCTATTCCTCTACTTCATTAACTAGATTTGTCTAAGGTTCTGTGCTGAGCCAGTTTTGAGGTAGCAGAGCAACAAGGGCACAGTTGGCTCAGACAAGTCAAAGCTGAACTTCTTGAAGGTCGGGGGTTCTTCAAGCTCAGGATACCAAATCAGGGTTTTTGAACTATGGGGACAGCGAGCCCAGGAAACCAAGACAGGAATCTGGAAGCAAGAACTGAAGTTAAAGCAGAGACCACAAAGGAGCCCCGTGTTGACTGGGATTGACTGGTTTGCTTCCCTTAGCCCTCATCTACCATCCATACAGAACTCAGGCCCGCCTGCCTAGGGATAGCAAATGACCTCCAATGTAAATGGACAATCAGAAAGATGTCCTCCTAGACTTGTCCTCTGGCCAGTCTAATGGAGATAATCCCTTGACTGAGGTTTCCTTTTCTCACATGTATCTACTGGACAGCCAAGGTTACCTGTTAACACAGGTGTGAGCAGCTCTGTCTTCAAGGTGTTTTAAAAGCTTTGGGGACCCCTAAGGGCAGACTTTGTTCCCGAAGCTAAGCATGTGAGTACTTTCGCTCTGGGTGAGGTCAGACTCCATCCATTTGGAAGCTGAGGCCTCTCTCCATTCTGAGAACATGTCCAGGAAATGTCAAAAGAAGTTAATGTCCTTGACAGGGAACCATTTGAGTAAAACTAAATTTTTACCTTCCCACGCCCCCCACCCCCAGAAGGTGTCTGTCTGTCCTTTACACTACATTAAAGAAAAGAAGTGGAAGGTGTCTGTCTGTCCTTTATGTTAAAGAAAAAAAGTAGATTAATTCTACCTCAAGAGTAAATTATCCAAACAGAGCAGACCAGCTTTTTTTTTTTTTTGAGTTGTAGACTCTATATTCCTTTTTTACAAAAGCCACAAGTGGGTAAAAGAATTAATGCCTGAATTCGAAGTAACATGAGTTATGAGGTCTCTTAATAATTGTTCTTTCGTTGTTTGGGCAATAGAATTTTATGTTCCCCTGAGTCTATCAGGCATTTTCAGTCAATTTATATATTACTGTGCCCATTTTCTCCAATTCCTGTATAAGATGTGTTTATATTTTATTTTGGGATAATTATCAAAGCCATTTTTGTTGTTTCCTCTGCAGGCTGTATTATAGCTGCTATAGCTTATAAGTCCCAATTCTCTGTAGATGAAGACTCCCATTACTGCACCTTGTTCTCAAGGTCTATACAGTACAAGGTAAAGCTGGCAACAGGAACTCCTTCAGCCTTGGGACATTTCCAACAGCATTTTAGTAAAGGATCCTAGCATATCAAGTAAAGCTTTGAGTGACGCCCCATTAACAATTTTACTGTGACATCAAAAGCTATCCAAGCACCTCAATGGTTATTGGCACTGGAGTCCAGCTTTCAAAGGGAAACCTGGGATAGCTCCAGATCTTAACAATATCCATTATTGTGTCTGAAGGTCTGTCCTTCATGCAGATGGGACAACATCCTCTTTTGCAGAGTGGAGAAAGTCCTATTTTCTTGAAACTCTGTTGAGTGCAGTTTTTTTTCTCAGTGTCTTGGTTTCCCACAGCTATGGCAAGCATTACCCTTTAGAAACCTCTGCCTGAGGTTTCTCTGAAGTAGCAGGTACTTTATTAGCCCGGTACAATATAGTATTTCCCATGGTTTAGGTTATCAATCTGGCTTGTTCTTTTGCCCAGTATTACTTCCCGGGGGCATTTTGGACTGTCTCTGTTATGTCTCGACTATTAAAAATTGGAGTGTCTGGGGTGTCACTGTATCCTTTTGCAGCTCCTCCCCACATGTGGGCAGACTGGCTCATGAAATGAGTACGCATCAAAAGCCTGACACTTAGAATTTTTAATTAGCATTAATTATCATCAACTTAATCATGTGCGTACAGAATCTTTGAGTTAACAATTCTATAAACCTCTTTGTAACTTAACCTTCTGCAATGTGGGTTAGGGTTCCAGTTATTTTTGTTTTTGATTTCTATTTCCATTTTGGAACAATATTGTACTTAGACCAAAACTACTATGTTCTCATCTGAAGTCATTATCTTTTAACTTTAGCATTCTTTACCAAAAATATACTTTACTTATAAACTCTCTACATCTTTTTTCTTGATAGTTCCTCTCTACCTTATTTGTCTTTAGAAAACATGTTTTTTCTTAATAAAAAGTCTGTATTTCAATGAAAACATGAAAGGCTTCTTCTGAAATACAGATAGCACACACTAATACTCCTAGACATATCTCTGTCCTGTCTTCAATAAAAGGTAGGATAAACGTCTGGTATCTCTGATGCATTTTGTGTTTGTCTCCTTCCTTAACGGTATCTGGTTACTGCTGCACAGTAGCATGATGAACCACAGGGATAAGCCACTGCTTTCAATACACTGTAAAAGAGAACCGAATCTCAATTACATTTAACCGTAATAGGATCAAGTCCATACGATACCATTTGTACACTGAACAATAGCCTTTCTTAAAATGACCACTTTTAAGCCAAAATTCGTCAAGATAAGATCTTTGGGGAAAAAAATGTGCTTTGTTTTTGTTTTTGTTTTTAAAAAATTTCAGTAGCAACCAAGTAGGGGAGGGGGAAGCTCAGGCAGCCAAGGAATTGAACCTACTTCCTTACCACATACTCGCAAAATTTAAAAAGCATCCTAGAGACTGCAATATGGCTCAGCAGGTACGGGGGTTTGCTAGCAAGCCTGAAGACTTGAATTCAATCCCTGAAATTCACATGGTAGAAGGAGAGAATTTACCCCAGAAAGCTGTCTTCTGACTTCCACTCATGCTCCACGGCACATGCGTGGCTGCACCTCAAAACAAACAAATAAATGTAATAAAATTACCCTTGAAATGTTTGCTTTCGCTTGCACATACATACATCTCAAATTAGGCATGCCAAGAATAGTGATTATAGCATCAAGTTAATTAAAATATGAGAAGAAAGGCTTCACTACTACAGATTTTTCCTCTCAGTTGCAGGAATTTAGACACAGATTGAGTTTTGGCTGTGGTTAAAATCATACCTAAGAAACAATTATGTTAAAGTAATTATGAACATGTATGACAGAATTACCTTAAATCAGCATGCGTGATAAGTAAAATATAATAGAAAGTTTGCAAGTCTACATCTTTGAAGTGTGTAAGAAAGGCCCCAATGAAAACAAAAGAGATCAAGAGGTGAAGCTTGTTAAGTAGACTGAGGTTAATAGCTTTTCCTAGTTAGGGGATGAAAGGCAGAGGGGAGGGCAGCTGGGGTAACCTTAATATTGTAAGGAGCTCATTTAGCTTGTTGAGAAACACCCCCTTCCTTAAGTAACCTCTCTGATCTTACCACAGTTAACAGATTTTTTAGTACAATTTTCATTCCTATGAGGAGTCTATGCAAATAATAGATGGTACCTGCTGGGGTCCTGTAACACCGAGCAATGGGGGTTCCTGATCTGGGTGTGTCTTTGCTGTGGGAAGATGGTCAATAGGATTTTAACAAACAACTCATTTGCATGTCCCCTAACTTCTACCTAGATCATCTTCCCCCAGGCACATAAAACAGTCAGGACCAAGTATAGCTCTTTGCATTGTAAAGGAGGATTCCTGTAAAGGAGCTGGGTCTATAAAGGCTAGCTGACTGGTCAAAACTAAGAGCAAGGGGACCAGGGAATTTGAGGTGAGACTATGTCTCCTAGGAAAGTGAGACCCATAAAGTCTCACTGACATGCCTGCCTACACATGAGAGGAACTAGGGTGATACCAATAGACATGCCAAAATGGGTGGGGGAAAGACCAGAGGGTCTTAACCCTACACAAAGAACTGCAGGTCACTAAGGGATGCTGAATGTGGGAGAAATAATCTTCCCCAGGGAAGAGCATACCAATTGGTTATCCAATATCAAGTGTCAGCCCTGAGAACACACAGACAAGTAACACTATACAGATTGAGCAGGTTGTATTTAAGAATGTATATGTATACACATATAGATGTAACAACAATCAATAAAAAAGAGGCCATGGATTTGAAGGAGAGTAACAAGGTGGGCATGGGAGGATTTGGAAAGAGAAAGGAAAAGGAGGATTTATCTACTTGTAGTATGATTTCAAAATTAAAAGAAAAAAATACCTTCAGTGCTTGTGGAGAGTATGGAATGTTGATTCAGAGCTTGGTGTTGTCTCTCCGGGGACCACATTCTGTAGTAGCTTTCTTAAGACTAGGATGCAAGCCCTGGCTATAGAATCTCTCAGTTTATTTTCTTCTACTTGGGTTGAACAAAGATTTTTGCTCTGAAAGGGTGGGTGTTTTACCTTACAAATGCTTAGGTTCATCAGAAAAGAAACTTGTCATCACAAATGGCTTCAATCTTTTTTCATATTGCCATCCATGTTTGAAATGAGCAGTCTTTTTTCCTGGACCTCCTATTTCAGAAAATGTCTTACTACCTGGGAGATTAAATCCATGCTTTCAGGGCTTAACTTTTTTATAGTAAACTAACAGGAACACAAACTGAAAATTGGTAGAGTATGGTGACATAGAGTTGGGATACAGAGAGTAAGAAGTCCAGAAGAGGTTGAGAATGGGTGGAGCCATGGGAGGCTCCAGCATCTCACAGGTGCCCAGGGATGTATCAGGATTCAGTGGTGCCAGTCTGGGCTGGGTATCCCAAGACTCAAGGTTGCTTTATCACATACATAGCATAGAGCCAGCAGGTTAACTTTCTAAATGTCTGGGTTTCGTGGCATCACGCCATCTAGGGCTGTTACTGGAACACTCAGTATGTGACTATTCATAAGCACCCAGACAGTCCGTCCCCATTCCACCAACTATTTCCATCAGGGGATGTCTGAGGGGGATATCCATCAGGGAAAGAGATGAGAAAAATACTCCAGGCTCCTTTGTCGTTATCTGGGAGCTGACACAGGAGTGGGGCAGTGTCTTGTTCTGTAGAGTGCCTTGATGAATACCAACATTTAACCTTGGCATGGGACCAGATAATCCTGTCCAGGTAATTTTCAAGCAACTGGTGCCCTAATAACCTTTGACTACCCGCTCCTCCTGCTCATAGTTTGCAGCAGCTCCTATCAGTCACCCCCAAATGAGTTGGAAGTTTCAGAGATTAGAAACACAAATCTTACTTCCTGGCTAACTCACCAACTGACATGACTCATTAATGTTAGCCTTGAAGGACACCACTACAGGGATTTTAGGTCCTTACATCCACAAAGGACTGAGCTGGAAACACAGTTGTATTTAAAGCAGTGTTTCACATGCTAATTTACTTACCTATTCTCCCTCTTCACTAGGCAGCAGAGGTATTATAATTGATCCAATTACATTATTATCTCAGTGAAGTTTCTCTTTACATTGGAATCCTTAGTACAGGACTGTTTATGAGTATCTGACACAGCAGTATACAAACATTACCAAAACCATATACAAAGTATGGGAATCTAAGAGCAATTGATAGTGAAGATTATATAGCTGACATTCACAACCAGACTTCAGAATTTCTTTTACCAATGAACTACAGTCTTCAAAACTTGATGATGTAAGTCTCAAGTAAGCCCAGTTATGTCAACAAACTTATAAGTACTGACATCAGTCTATTTTCTCTAAGTTGATTATTAAAATGAAGGCAGCAGATCATCAGGTCAGCCAAGCTCCTCATTCTCTCCCTGCAGAACATGTGCGGGGCACTCTTATCCTGTTAGAAAGCTGATGAACAATAACACTAACTGCGCCTGAAGCCTTCCTCAGCTTGCCTTCATAGCTAGCTGTCAGCAGCTGTGCCACCCTGGCGTCTCCAATGGTAACTCAGACAGGTAGGTCAGGTTAGAGATGATAAAACGTTGGTTCCTAAAACAGTCTTGGAGATGCTGACATCCTTGCTCTCCAGGAACCTGTAGCTCACCACCCCAATTCTAACCAGGTATGCTCAAACAACCATTATCTAAAACTAGGGAATGATACTGTATCCCATCAGTTATCTTGTTTCCAGGCCATGCGTGGGTCTTCTTTTCCATCTCTGTGTAATCCTGAGAGTCACCGTTGCTACTTCCTTTCCACCTCTTATTCCAATGAACAATACTCAAAATGCATTCACTGGAGAAACATGGTATCCAAATTGGTAATACATTTCTGTGATTTATTCAAGTGTTTTACTTGTTCTCATCAGAGCTAATCATACAACTCTATTGAGTTCTTGGTGAAAACGCACAGTAACTGCCTAGGCTGGCTGCAACAATGATGTACATTAATGGAACAGTTGTTTCCTAAGTGGGGTTGGAATCCATTGCACATGGGCACTCATCGTCTTATTAGAGGTGGCAGACCAGTGATTGATGCTTTACATCTTGATGAGTCCTTGATTGGTATTGCAGCAAAGTGAGTAACTTATATAAAGAAAGACATTTAATTATTATAATTGTTCAAGATAGGGAGTCCAGTATCAAGGTGTTATCATCTAATGGGAGCCTTTTGGGTACTACATGCTGTGGCAAAAGTCTGAAGTCAAGAGAAGTCAAGAGAAAGGGTGTATTTTTAGAACAAAACAGTCTTGCAGGCAATCAACTTACTTCTGCAATGTTGGTAAAATCCTCAACACAAGTCTTTATTTTTTATATATTGGGGCCTTACCCTCCGACACTGTTACACACTGTTTCTAATGCATGAGCTGTAGGGCCACATTCAAAGTCATGCACAAGAAAGAAATGACTGACTTCAAGAGAGTGGAATTGTCCAGTCTGACCAGTCATTGCCTGGACTGGCAGTGAGAAAGGGTGAGATTGAGGTGTCAATCAAGTAAATCTTCAGGTAAGCGCAGTGAATCAGGTGTAGATTTCAGTTGTGAGTCAGGTGTAGGATTTCAGTTGTGAGTCAGGTGTAGGATTTCAGTTGTGAGTCAGGTGTAGGATTTCACTTGCTGGATGACTCTTCTGAAGGAGACTAGAAGCAAGAAAATGAATCAGCGTCCGTTGTTCAAATCAGAAGAACCACTTTTATCTCAAACACTTAACGTTTGTGGGGTAATTTTTTGTTTGTTTTGTTTGTTTTGTTTTGTTTTTATGTAAAATGGGGATGATAGGATGCAAGGTGTCATTTCTATCTGTGATCATAGGTCTACGAAACAGTTAGGAAATCCATAGTGACCCAGCCTGAGACATGTCAGTCTACTTTAATATGCTTACTAGAAGTTACTGAGCTTTAAATGTTTTAAAAACAAGCCCAACACAGTTCACCCTTACTTATATTCTGACTAGTGGAACATACAAAGTCATAAAGACTGATGCAGCGAAATGAACCAAACTTTAGACTGGGTGTGAAGAATTAGCCACCTGGGGACCTAGAAATATCTGGAAAATGTGGACAGCCAGAAATCTAGAACTGGATGAAAACTATGACCTACTTGCCTCCACTTTTATTCGAGTCTCTTCCTTTCCATCTTAGCACAACCCCTTATTTATCAGAAGAGCAAGTACCACAAGCAACTCTGGTGAGAATCCAGGTGTACAATGCCACCAGATATCTTTACAGATAACAGCAGGAGACAAGAAGAGTACATCTTCTTGTCTTGTTAAACAAGAAGATCCTACTCACTGAGAAAAACCTAACTGTATTTTTCTACTCTATTATCCTGCAATACCTCTTGCTTTTCCCCAACTCCCACCCCAAGTCTCATACAGTGATATTTAAGTTCATAAAGAAAAATTCAGCTCCTTTTTTGGTGGTGGTAGAAATGATTTTATAATGCTTTTTGAAGTATCTTGCTATACAACTCAGGCTGGCCTCAAGTTCCTGAGCCGCCTGTGTCTACCTCCTGAGTGCTGGGATTATAGACTTCAGTTCCACATCTGTCTGTCTCTCTCTCTCTCTGTTCCTTTGTTCCTTCATTTGCTCATTCCTTCATTCCTTCTTTCCCTTTGCACATTTTTACATTGAGAATGGCTTAATAAAGAAAATGACGACTTATGTCCCATCCAGTGGAGTTATCACCATTCCCAATCTGATCAACAGAGACAGAGCATATTTCTAAAAGAGGAAACAAAAAAAAATTCTCTTCATAAGAATGTGAACTCTTTCACTTTTCCATCTCTGTGTAATCGTGAGAGTCACCTTTACTACCTCCCTTTCCACATCTTATTCCAACAAACAATACTCAAAACGCATTCACTGGAGAAACATGGCATCCTAATTAGCAATACATCTCTATGATTGATTCAAGTGTTCCAAAGGTGGAAATTAACACACGTCAACCAATCAGCAATTCTTGGCTCATTATAGCTGTTGGCCAGACTTCCATCAACTACTAACAATGGAAATGTCCTGGCCAAGCGAGGGCTGACTGTGGTGGTTACAGCACAAGAATAGATGACTTTTGTCAGAAAAGCCTAGCCTTGCTGAAAACTCTGGACCATTTAAACATAGCCTAGAGGGCAGGCATTTTAAGTAATAGAAAATGGAATTAAAAATCAAAGCATATGAATCATAGTAAATTACACAACAACTAGAAACTGGGGGACAGGTAAGATTTTATGGGATTTCGTATAACAGCTCCAAATATGCTTTCATACATCTAAATGTAGAAATATTGAATGTTTCTTTTTATAATCAAAAGGAATATAACTGATCTAAATTGTGCTTTAGTATATCATCAAGAACCACAATCCACTTCTTCCTCTGGCAGGAGGAACCAGGTAAGATTGATCAGTAGCAGCGGGGTATGTTTCTTCTGGTCCCTGGTTTGGTGGGAGGTCAGAGAAGGAGTTAAATAGGTTTGTAATCCCTCCAGCTCTTTCCCTGTAGAGTCTCCTTCCTCTGGCTGTGTCTTTTCACTGAAGGTCACTCTTCCACACAGAGCTGGTTTGTTTTGACTCCTCCATTTGAGGGTTAGAGAACTCTTCTCTCTCCTTGCCACCTCATATCTAAGTTTGGCTCTGATGCAGATGTTGAATGTATTATCTGTTTTGCTAACTCTGAATAGTTCTGAATGTTCTGTGTGTTTCTTTGGGACTGGATGTGGGCAGATTTTCGTAGATACTGTCGATATCAAGTAGCAAGTGACAACCCGTCTCCCATAATTTGAATTTAATCCAACCACAGGATCATTAGTTTAGACCAGAAAATGAATCTGGAAACGAATTAGACTCCTTGAGATATATCCTCTCTGACTTTTTCCAGTCAATTAAGAGACATTCATAATGAGCAAGGAGGCTGGCCTACCCGAGGACTGAGTGGTCACAAGGTTGGTGAAATGATCTCTTGTTGTCACCCTGAAAACCTCATTGTCAATAATGGTTTTCCAGCAACTAAAACCCTGTGTTTGCAAGAGACATGAGATTTATCGGAATCCCCAGGAAACCTGGGGCTTTCTTGGAGGCAGGGCAAAATGAGGACAAGCTTCTAGGAGCACTATGTGAGTGTTAGTGTTGATGCTAGTGGGCAGGGAGATGGGAGCGCTATGTGAGTGTTAGTGTTGATGCTAGTGGGCTGGGAGCACTATGTGAGTGTTAGTGTTGATGCTAGTGGGCAGGGAGATGGATGCCGTCCCACAGACCTGTTTCGTTAGCCTGCTTTGCACTTGCACACCTTCCAGGATTCACCTTTCCTGGAATGTGGAAATCCTTACTTTGTACAGCTTCCTTCTGGGTTAAGGTCTGATCCTTAATGAACATACATCTCAATTCAGAGGTCTAAGGCTTGGTCATCACAGTTTCTTAAGGCATCATTTTAAATGATTGTTTGGTAATACAAGTTTGTTTCATAGAAATTAGAGAAAAAAATGTTTTTGATGTGTCAAGGATTTCAAAAAATGACTCAAGATCATAGCAATTTTTGGAAGCACCAAACATAAGAGGAAGTCTGAGCAGCCTATTACAGAGCCAGGGACACGAAGGAATTCCATACATGAGGTGGGAAGCTGGGAGATGCACGACCTAACCATTCCAAGGCTAACTCTTTAAAGCTTTATTTTCGTTCCCTCTAGCTATTTTTTTTTATAACAAGATGATTGGCTCATCCTGTTGATTATTTTAAATAATACTTTGGAACTATTGTCTTTTTTGTAAAAGAACACTTAGGATTTTTTAGTTAATTGAACCATCTTACCTACTAGTGATTAAAATAGTAAAATCCTGGGACTATTAAGAATGATCTCCAGGGAATGCGCTCATAGATACTTTAGTGTGCCTCTGATCATCCTGCTTGGAACAAATTGTAGGAAGCACAATGGTTAGGTGAAAAGGCCAGCCTGTCAATGGATTTGGGTAAATTGTAGAATGACTCTCGGAAAAATAAGATACTTACATCCACAGCCAGCATTGTAGATGTGTGCTTCCCTGCACTGTTAATAGTAAGGGTATCGAAACCCATTAGCAAAGGCAAATTCTCCATATGACCTGGTCATTGTAGGCTCGTCTCAGCTTACAGCAAAGTACGGCTACCACTATCAGTAACAGTAAGGGGGACAACCAAAATCCAGGGGGCTTTCTTTGTAATATTCTTCCTTGACTGGATGCTAAGTCAAATAAAGTAACTGAGTCTGTGAACTGAAGGGAACTTACCAAGTGAGACAAATGAGGGTAGGTTAGTACCATACCACACGCTCACCTTTTCAGGTTGGTTTTTATTGCAAAGGGGACAGAATTAATGTGGAGAACACTTCATACAATGAAGGGGCCCTCAAAAACATTTTTCGAAAGTTAGTATAAACTATTAGTATAATAAATATGTCTGGTCCCAGGCTCTTTGTTACAAGAAACCTATGGTCACTATAATGTCAACCATTTTGGGTCTGGATGAAGGAGAAGCTTAGGAGAGAAAGGAATCCTAAACTCAGAGATAAGGACTCTTCTCTGCATTCCAATTTTCTATTATTTTATACTACATCAGGAAATTAACACATCTTTTTTTTTCATTCTTTTTTTTTTTTAATATGTAAGTACACTAGCTGTCTTCAGACACCCCAGAAGAAAGTATCAGATCTCATTACGGATGGTTGTGAGCCACCATGTGGTTGCTGGGATTTGAACTCAGGACCTTTGGAAGAGCAGTCGGTGCTCTTACCCGCTGTGCCATCTCTCCAGCCCCAACATATTTTTATTTAAAAATAAGGGAATGATTAAGAATGGAAACCTGTGTTAGCCAGTTCTCCTTAGATCTTCAGGCAAGGGTACTTTCCACTCTGGCTTGGAGAAAGACAGTCCTAAGGAAACTGTGATAGGCCATTCATGGTGATGAGATGTATGTTGTCCCTTGTGAAAATAACCGGGCACAATATAACTACATCAAGTCTTATTTGTGACCCTCAGTCCCTGCCCAAATTGAAGAAATGGCCACAAGGTCGCATATTAACTTGGCAGATGAAGTTAGAAAAGATTGCTTAGGGCCATTCGGTTCAACGAAGTTTTCATTAAACAGATCTAAACATTAGGAATCCCAAAGGCCACAGCTTAGGCATGTTTGTATGCTGTGACATTTCCTAGCAAGGCAGCAAATGGAAATTTGTAATTAAGGATAGAAATCAAAGTGCAGTGGAATGAATCAGAATGGTCCCCATAGGCTCTTACGTTTGAATGCTTGATCCCCAGTTAGTGGAACTGTTAGGGAAGGATTAGGAGGTAAGACCTTGTTGTCAGAGGTGTCTGGGGCTTTGAGGACTGAAAAGCTCATGCCATTCCTAATTCTCCTCTCTCTCTCTCTCTCTCTCTCTCTCTCTCTCTCTCTCTCTGTCTGTCTCTGTCTGTCTCTGTCTGTCTCTGTCTCTCTGTCTCTGTCTCTCTCTGTCTCTCTCTGTCTCTCTCTGTCTCTCTGTCTCTGTCTCTGTCTCTCTCTCTCTCTCTCTCTCTCTCTCTCTCTGCCTCATGCTTATGGATGAGGATGTGAACTCTCAGCTCCTGCTCAGCGTCAGGTATACTTGTCTGCCCTCTGCCGTGATCTCTGCTCTGATACTTACCTTTGAAACTGTAAGCCCTTCAATAAACTGTTTTCTATATGTTGCCTTGGTCATGGTATCCTAGTACATTAACAGACATTTAAATAAGTTGGTACCAGGATGTGGGCTCTTACTGTGACAGGCCTGGCCATGTTATTTGTTGTTGTTGTTGTTGTTTGTTTGTTTTGAAGATATGGAGAATTAGGAAAATGGTTGAACACTGTAAGCAGGACTTAGTGGGCTATAGTCGTAATTTGGAAGATAAGACTCCACCCAGAATCCAGCAACTTCTGAAAAGAAAAAGGCTTTTCCTAATTTTACAACAAACGAAAGCTTATGCAACTCTCATTCAAGGAGCGGGGCAGACTTCATCCCAACTACACAACAGAACTTGGTAGTCTTAGCCAGGTGGATCTGGCTTTAGAGTCGGGATGGAGTGAGAGGCTATGGAATTTCCCTCTGCCATTAAAGAAAACTGCTCAAACAAAACGAGACATGTAGCAGGGGACTCCCAGCATGGTGGCCTGGAAAGGCCACTGGATAAAGCTCTGAAGGTGAAACCTGGATTATGTTAGCGACCCCAAGATGCTGCCAATGCTAGAGCTATGAGATATCTACCAAGGATTGCTACTACAGGGAGTGGCACCGTCCCAAAAGAGTAAAGCATTTTGCCATCAGCAAAGCTAGAAACACAGAGCCATCTAAGCCCTTTGATATCATACTTAGCGTTAAAGAATTTGGAGTTTGCCCTTTTGGGTTTTAGTCCTGAATTTACAGCCGTTTACAGTTAAAAGATTGTCTTGGGTCTCAGAAAAGACTGGACTTTTAAACAGTCTTGAGACTGGAAGACTCTGAAGATCTTTGAAGTAAGATTGACTGCATTTTGCACTGTAATATGGCCACACACCTTTAGGGGTTAGGGAATGGAATGTAGTCGTTTGAATGTGAATAGCCTTCATAGGCTCATATATTTGAATACTTGGTACCCAATTGGTAGAACTGTTTAAGAAAGATTAGGAGGCGTGGCTTTGTTGGAGGAGATGTGGCTCTGAGGGTGGGCTTTGAGATTTCAAAAGCACACCTTTCTCAGTTTCCTTATCTCATTTGCCTCTTATCTATCTATCTATCTATCTATCTATCTATCTATCTATCTATCTATCTCCTAGTGGACCAGATGCAAACCTTTAACTACTGCTCCAGCATCATGCAGGCCTATCTATTGGTATAATTCCTGCCAAAATGGCCTTGGGCTCTAATACTCTGCAACTGTGAGCCCAAATTAAATGCTTTCTTTCATGTGTTGCTTTGGTCATGGTGTTTTGTCATGGCAATAGAAAGAGAATGCAGAAAGAAGGTCTCAGTTAAAAACTCATACCTGGTACCGCGACTGTCAATCCTGCTCCCTTCTCTGCTGGGATGCTCCTGCTACAAGCCTCTCCTTGGGGAATATGGGCAGAATCTCTCCAGGCTGCACTGGACAGGGCTGATTTGAGAATGAGAGGTTCTGAAAAAAAAAAAAAAAAAAAAAAAGAATCTTTTCCGGAGCTGGAAATGCCCTGAGGCTTCACTTTTGGTGAACTGAAATCTAAATTTCTGCTTAAGGAGATGGGGCATATGCCATCTTCCGACAGCTACTTCCTGATTGTTTTTTTATACTCCAAGATGAATCCAATATGAGGCAACGGTTTTAAAAATAGAATTTGGGCTTCACTGCATTTTACATAAAACTAACACTCTTATTGGGGAGAAAAAAATAGGAATTATGAATGTATCCTTATTTTTCCATTCTATATCATCAAAAGGAATCTTATCACTGAGCATAGAAGCCTTCTTTGAAGATCACATAACACATGGAGAACTAAAAATTCTCCAGACACTTAATAATTTTTGTAATATCAAATATGCTTATTAATGGATGAGAGAGAACTCTTAGGGTTTGCTCTGTGCCAAGGTCATAGAATAAGGATGGGGAATTCAACCAACTACCTCACCCAGAAAGCCAACTTCATGGCCCACATTCCTTAACTCTGGTCAGTAGACTAGTCTAATAAGACCATTCCTTATAAGCAAAGATTTTGGCAACTGACGGTAGTGAAAAAGGAGCAGACCTGGGTACATCAAGAATGTGCTCCATATATTATGTGGCCATTGTTTCCACCAAATTAGTAGACAGTGCTAAGTTTCCCAGCATCCAGTAGTACCCATTTCTAACTTGCCCTGTGCCTACAGCTTCAGCTCCCAGACAGAGATCATAGGATATATATTACACAGGGCAGTGGGCAGGAACTGAAGGTATTTAACTTAGAATCACCAAAATGTGCATGTTTCCCTTCATTTAAAAAAAGAAATCGTCTGGGGGTAACTGATCAGAAGATGGTATGTCTCCTACCACCATGAGCAAACATTTTGAAAAGTCTTAAGGAACCTTTGTTGTAACATCCAAAATGAATTAGCCAGTCCTATTTGCAACTTACTTACATGCAGCCTATGGACAGTGAGAAAAGTATACTCAATCGAAGAAACATTTCACAAGTATTCCCCACTATCTCACACATGAAGATCTCTCAAAGTCATGAGGAACTGTGATCTATCAGCTTTTTATTCCATGAGAATTGAAGATTAGTAGCAATTGTGTCCTGTGATGAGCTTATATTCCAATCCAAGATAGAGTATCTCCCATTTTCTACCTCAGACCAAGTAACAAGGAAATCTTGATTTGGTCAAGAAAAATTGCTCCTGACTGTACAGCAGAGTGAAATGGATTCACCTTGATTCCTCCAATGAGCATCTAGCAACAGAAACAAAAAATAAACAAAAAGTGAAGACCAAACTGGTGGGTGAATTTTCTAAGTTATACTTGTGATTAGGAAGGAATGCAAGTGGGAATACTTACGTTTGTGGGGAAAGCTTTCCGATACTTGTACTCTAGAATTTTACACAAGAAAAGCTGTCCTTATTCTATTTTATTTATTTTATTCTAATATTTTTCCCTCCAACATTATATTAGGCCTTCAAGTGAAAGGTCCTGGATAATGCCTTCAACATGAAGAATCACGCTGAAACATTGCACCTGCTGTTAAGTCTGTCAACCTTAGTACAGGAGCCAGTGTCCACATGGTAGAAGGAAAGAGCCAACTCTCATAAATTTTTCTCTGACTTCCACAGGCACATTGTAGCATTACATTCCTCCAAATAAGTATAATAAAAATAATTTTGAAGATTAATGTGCAAAACTTAGCAATAATAATAGTCAAAGTTAATAAATCTTTTAACTGGGGAGAATCAGAACTTGCAATCTGCTAAGAGATACGTATTCCTATGCAGATAGGCAATCCTATTTGGAGGAGGAGCCATAGAGAGAGAAACAAAAATGCATGGCCAGATTTCCTATGTTTTCACTCAGTGTATAAACCACTGAGTAAGGTAGGTACTTCTATTTTATGAATAAGAGCGGATGCTCAGAACCAATGCATCCAAATTACCCCTGCTGCAGATGGGTTTTCTTTCTTGTTTGTTTCTTGTAGATTCGTTCCAAGTACCTCCCATCCTTGGACATAACACCTGTACACAAAGCATCCAATGGAGTCCACCTGCAAAGGCCCACTCTCCTCTCCATATTCGCTTTAGAAGAGAATTTTCAATAGCACATTCAAAAGATGAATTTGATCCTGTACTATTCTGTGTACTTTTAATATGAAATGAACCAGGAGCCCCAGTTTCTTCTGAACTGCTTTCAGGGACAACTGTATTGTCCATTTTCCATGTAATATGTGAATGAGGATAAACACCCAGGATACTGCATACCAGAAAGCTCTCTATGTTCCTCTTTACATATTTTATTACAGGTGTGTGGAATGCTGCACAAGAGAAATGGTGGGTTATAAAGAACTGTGGCCAGTAACTTTCTTATCAATACCTGTGTAATAAAGGCAAGTCTCTATGAGCAAGATCCCCCAGTTACTTAAATCCAAACAAAAACTGTAGAAGCTTGAGGTCAGGTGTTGTTACTCATGATGAACAGAAAGAATATGCTTAGGTTCACAACAAATACCAATCTCTATTCTCTAAACTTACTTACCTGACAAATTGAATGGCCTAACTGAGTAAGAAAATAGCGTCAAAACCTGTAGAGTTCACGCAGCACTCTCTGTTCTCTTTAGCTACTGACTCATCCTATTTGAATTTTGTCTTTTAACATACAATTCTGAGTCGAGATATAAAACAGTTAGAAGAGTCAGAGGGCTGCAGAATAAACACTCTGTGCACTTACACAGAAAAAAAAAAAAGAGTCAGAGGAAAAAGGAGTAGGAATTATATAAAGCAACATATTAGAAAATTTCCTCCCAAAGCACACAATACAGTACAGAACTCTGTTATACAAAATACCCTCTGTAGAGAGAAGCTCTTAAAAGCATTGTCTGTCAATAAAAGAACAATGGCCGGTAAGCTAAGGCAGGAAATAGGAGATGGGACACTGACAGGAAGAGAGAAGATTCTGGGAAATAGCGAGGGAATAAAAGGAGACACAGGGAGAGTCAAGGGAGTGGTGGAGGAGCCTAAGGTAAACCGGCAGGCAGCAGAACCCAGGTCGGAAGAAGAAGAGATTCCAGGGAGATGCCCAGGAGTCAGGAACAAAGAAGTATGACAGGACCAAGGAAAGGGAGCTAACCAAGTGGTAGACATAGAATATTTTAAATGGGTTAAATAAGGTTCAGCTACTCAGGAGGTGAGCCAAAGATTTTGGCCTAGGGATTTCTTAATAAATAATCTCAA
>JADRCC010579061.1:0-12984 GCA_019843855.1 Hylomyscus alleni
AAAAAAAATTAAATCTGTTATAGTTGAGGACTGTCTCTCTCACACACTGTGTGTTAAAATTTTATTATCTGGGATTGTGATTTTGGACAGTGCTGGAGCCTTTAGGATCCAGGACCTAATGTGAAGGTTGTGCTTGAGAGGGGATATGAATTCTGGTCTCTTCTTTACCATTTGCTTTCTAGTCAGGAAGCATGTGTGCAAGTGTGTATGTGGCAGGGTAGGGTGTTGCTCCACCATGAACTCCCTACTGTTGCATAGAGAACTTTTGCTAAAAGCCCAGTCTCAACTGCAGAGCTGCAGAGCATTTCTTAATTACCTCAGTTATTTTTACAAACACAGGAATCAGTGTGTGTTACTGCACACTTCTTTTTCTGACACAAATACCCCATTCATTTACCACTAGATTTAGAGTTTCCTCATACACAAATATGATTGTTCTGTGTAAAGATTCTATTTCTGGATCATTCCATCATCAGTACTGAGGCTTCTTTGGCTGCTAACAGAATTCTGGAGACTTGAACCACATATGATAAGCAGATATATATTGTGCATAGTTCAAGCAGAAGGCTTCATTCCCCGTTCATGTTATCGAATGGTGGAAGCTTGGAGGGTAAGCAGAGTGGTAGGGCCCTCCTGTTTATGTAACAGAATCTGCAGCCTTTATAGCTTAATTACCTCTTAAATGTGTCTCAGTACTGTCCCCATGGTCAAGGAACTTGAACTTAAATTTGGAAGCGGGTAATCAAACACAGGACTGGTGTTAGGACTCAATGTGTATTTAGGGTGAAGTTGAGGAGAGATGGTCATGAGCTTCTAGTTCAGCAGGTTCAGGTAGGCTGGGGTTTAGCTGGGACTGGTAGCAGTGGGTTGGCTGGGCCTGTGCTTCTTTCCTTTGTCCTCAGATTCTTTTTGTACCCTGTCCAGTACTTCTGAGCTATGTGAGCACTTTGACTTCCCTCTCTTTAACCTTCTGGGGGCCACAGAGCCTGGCAGCAGGAATGCAGAGGATGGGGTAGTGATGGGTAGCCTGCCTCGCCTTTTGAGAACAGCTTGGGGGCTCCACTGCCTTCTTGCATGGGTCCAACCCGCCCTTTGGCACATGCTGTGTTCTCTGGTATAGTCCTAAATGGTTCCATTTTCCCAGACTGTCCTGGCTTTGAGGAAAGCCAGGTTTGAGTAAGGTGCTGTGTTCGCTCACTGCTCACTGTTTTCAAAACTGATTCACTGAGGTTCAAGACCCTTCAGCTGCTGTCCTCATCTCTCCACTTATGAATTTCAAGTATGTTGTAGATAGTCCCCATCATTTGGAAGTTGAGCTTTGCCTCCTGGAAGCTGTCTAGACAGGTAACCAATTTGCACCAGTCAGTAGGCCCTCTCACAGGATGGCTCTCCTTTCCCCAAACTCTCCCTAATGTGAATGAGCTGGCATAAGGAGCAGAAAGAGAGAGAGAGAGAGAGAGAGAGAGAGAGAGAGAGAGAGAGAGAGATTGAGAGAGAGAGATTGAGAGAGAGAGATTGAGAGAGAGATATTGAGAGAGAGAGTGCAAGAAGAATGAGGAGGGGAGTACAGGGATGTTTTCCGTTCCTGCAGTGATTGGCTATTGGTCTTCCTCTCTTTGTCTTGCTCTGCCTCTCTTCATGGGTCTTTTCTCCTGTACTTGCCACCTGCAGCTGCTCTTCTGGATCACCACAGCTTTGCCTGGAGTCGTTGCATCATGGTGGCTTCTCCATACTCTACACTTGACTCATTCTCTTCTCGTTTCTCTTATGTCTGGCATGGGGACAAAGACCATGTGTATGTCCCAGCTTTCTGTCTGATCGAGATCTGTGTGGGAGGGAGAGAGCAGGGAGGGGCATGTTCACTTAGCCAGGGGTAGATATAGTGAAAGAAATTATTGTGGTCTGAGCTGACCAACTCTGTTGTCTGCTGGCTCTGAACTTACCAAGCTCACTCAAAGCTTGCAGGATTCTATGCTGTGGGGACTCCCTGTAACATAGCCACACAAATCAGGAAGTTCTAGGTATGTGTATTTGTGTGTATGTGTGTGTGTGTTTGTGCATATGTGTGTGTGTATGTGTGTGTGTGTATGTGTGTATGTGTATGTGTGTGTGTGTATGTGTGTATGCATGTGTACTCTGGAGGTAATTAGAGCTTCTAGTGAAGAGTATTCCAAAATGCTGAAAACATTTCTACACAGTAAAGAGCCCCTCTCCCAAAGGTCAGTATTCTCCAAAGTGGTATAAACATTGAGTTTTAAGTGTGGGAGTATGGTCTAAGTTTAGTGCTTATGAAGTGTTGGTGTACTTGGTAATAGATGCACTTTGAATAAGTAACTCTGGTAGCTCCACTGACAACAGGGTTTGAGTGCACCCAAGTGTCAGAGGAGAGATGAGGAATGCTATCAGGAAGGACAGGACTGTGGCAGGGAAACTTGATGACCTGGGAAAGAGGTGAGAAACTCAAGATGTGGGCAGTCTAATAGGATTGGCTTCAGCTGTCCATTTGTGTGGATTCTGTTCACGATACCACACTCTTCCTGCTGCAAGCTCCTGTCCATTCTCAATCAGCTCACTGTGTCTAACCACCTGTCCTGTTTCATCAGGACCTCCACCCAAGGACACTCCATGGCAGGTGTGTTCTTTATGCTTTTCTTTACCAAGCTCTTCAGATATTTCTGAGGTCTTCCAGAACCGGAACCCTGAAGTCCGAGAGGAGACTCTGTTGACTTATATATATACATATTAGCTCAAAAATCTACAAATGGAATCATTTTAATATGTGTTTTTCTCTAGAAATATGTAAATTAATAATTGCTTCATACATTATTCAAGAAAAACTTATTTTGTATCACTGATAGCTCTTGTAATCTTATATAAAGATATGCTAATGGATTTAATTAAAATAATTATGCTGAATAATGTAGCCTGAACTTTACCCTAAAATAGTATCTATTAATCGTCATCAGTAGTAATATTTTTAGGCAGAGAGACACTCACAGCATTAAACTGATGCTGGATAGAAAATACATTTTTTTTGGTTTTGTTTTACAGTTTGTATTAAGTTAGCATTCTCATAAGAGGCATGGCAATGAAATTATGTGAACTATAACATTTATTTCATTATTTTTTTAACCTGAACTATTTACTGATAAGAAAACTTTTAAAAGCTTCCCCAATCCTTCTGTGGTCCTTTTTATGGATTTCCTGTTTCTGCCTCTGAAAGTTTGATGTCTTGTCTTCCCTGTCCATTTGCATCCTTTTGACCGGGTTCACCTTCTTCCTGGTTTTGATTACAGAATACTCCCAGTTCTTGATTACTCAGATATTAAGAGATGAACCTAATTTTAGGAAGGATACTCCGCAGCCTGCCTGTCTCCACAGAGAAGCAGAAATAGCTTTTCCTGTAGCTGTGGTTCCTTGTCTGGCACCGTGTATCTCTTGCTGGCTTTCATTAGTCTGCAGTGGTGGAGGATCTGTGTTACAATGTACATTCTCTCTCCCTCTCCCTCTTCCTCTCCTTCTCCCTCTTTCCCTCTCCCTCTCCCTCTTCCTCTCCCTCTTTCCCTCTCCCTCTTTTCCCCTTCCTCCCTCCCTCCCTCCCTCCCTCCCTTCTTCCCTCCCTCTACTCTCTCTCTCTCTTTCTGTGTGTGTGTGTATATGTGTGTACACCTGTATGTGCAGGTAGGAATATGTGTACATATGTGTAATGGTCAGAAGTCAGCCTCAGGGTTTATTGCATCAGATACTGTACAATTTGGTTTCTGTTTGAGACAGGGTCTCTCACTGGCCTGGAGCTAGACTAATTAGCTATCCATCCCCAGGCATCTGCTTGTCTTCACCTCTCTAGAGGTAGGAGGCTAGCTAAAAGGCTGAGGCATTGAATGGGGTATCTACAGTAAGGAGCAAGTGACAGGGTCAGGACAAGTTTAATATCAGGTAGCTTGCAGAGCCTAGACTAAATGCCAACAGACGGTGAGGAAGCAGGATGCTTGGGCTGATGTCCAATAGATAGCTGACAGTCAGGCTGTAGAGAAAGCAGGCACCTGAAGCCCTGCTGGCGTGCTTTAGGACACCTTTAGGACAGATGTGAAGCTCAGGAGAAAGAGGTAGTGCATGCCATGGGTAGAAGGAGATGAGATCCAAGGGCCCACAGGAAGAGGGACGCCATATGGAAGAGGGCATAGGGGATAGGGTCCACCATAGGGTGCTGAGGGAAGAGCAGAGCGAGAAGGGGTAACCGGCACCCTGAGAATGTCACGGAAGACACCTCACATCACAGCCTTGACCCTTATTTCTTCTAAATGAAGAGGTCTGTAATAATTGGCCTGATAGGCTGCTTTCCAGGTTAATGGGCTTTGTGACCTTGCTGGCCTCTAGTGCCCTGATCAGCAGGCACCTCCCTGGGACATCCTTGTGCTGGGAGGCCTGAGACAACCTCATTGGTTAAGCCTGTTAGAAGCCTGTCTGTGACTTGACATTCCGACTGTCCTGCTGAACACTGAGCTGAATGGCTCAAGGCCACCAGCAGAAGATAGCCCCCAAGCCATGCCTGTTTTATTGCTGTCTGCTGCTTTCTTGTGAAGTGATGTTTATGAAGTTGCTGCAGGCAGTGGTTCTTTGTTGGCTTCGGTATAAAAAAGCCCATCCACACCTTCCCTTCTGGATGTGCACAAACTAAACTAGACACTCTAAAAGACCACGCAGCCAGCCTTTGCAGACACTCATTATTAAATGTCACCATAAATACTTTCTAGTTTTCCAGACCAAGTCTGAAAGAGTTGAAGCAGAACATTTGGAACCAGAAAGAAATGAATTTTATTTAGCGCCTTTTCTCTTTTCAGTAGAAACACAAGGTTGCTAATTGGAACCCCTTGATCTCTTTGGTGTTGAAAGTCAGTGCCAATACCTGCAAAGAACGATGGGTACCCAAAATCTACATTGGAGAGTTAGGGGAAAAGTTGCTCACCAGCCCCGTGTGTTCTCATGATTGTGTGTGCACGTATGTGCATGGCATGTATATGGAAGTCACTCTTCAGGTGTCGTGTCTCTAGACAAGATCTCTAGTTGGTCTGGCACTTTCACAGGTATGCTAGGCTAGATAGCCAGCCATTTCTTAGGGGTCTACCTGTCTGTACCACTCAATCTCATCATTGCTGGGATTGTAGGCCCTCTGTCAAACCTGGCTTTTTACCTGCATGCCAAGGATCTGAACTCTTGCAAGGCAGGCACTTCACTTCATAAGTTCTTGTAAAGTTTGTGTAGACCAAATATGTTTCACCAAACCAGCCTAGGAGATAGAGCACTGCTCTAGTCCCAGCCAGTAGGTCTCCATGCAGCCAGCTCTGGACTCACTCCTCCCCTTTCCATCTGTAACATCACACTCAGGGGCTCCCTCCAGCGGTTGTGTATCAATTGGGCCAGGATGCTCACACTGGGTAGACAGAGACTCCTGTCTTATACTTGCATCTGGCTGCTGAAGCCTTCCACGGTGGAGCACAGGTACATTCTCAGTTACCCACTCCGTCTCCACATGCTTCTGTTCTAAATATGGACATATATCTGTTTAACATATTTCTAGTGATTTTGAAAAATAAGGCAAAAGGCTCTTGCATAGGTGAGACTGGGACATTTGTAAGGTGCTCATATTTTTCTATTACACGTCAGCCTCTGTGGGGAGGGGTTTCTATATTTCCTGCCAACTGGCTTCTGTCATAGGCTAATCTTAATGTTAGACAGTTCTGGCACTTTCTGCCAAGCTGTCACACTGTCACATGGAAGAACGCCAGCCACTGTGACATTCCTCCATTCTCTTTGGCAGAAGATCCTCCCTCACTTTCACCTGGGCCATGTATTTTGACTTTTCCAGAATGTTTAAAATATAGCTATTATTCTCTGGCCTTCTGGGTCCCCTGTTGTACTTAGCCCAGTGCATCTGGGATCCATCTGCATGGATATATGTGACTGTGGATTCTTATTTTCAGTGCTGCATAGTGCTTCATTGTATGGATTCATCTCTTGAGGGACTTTTTGGCTACTCCTTGTTTTTGTTATTAATTACCAATAAATAAAGCTGCTGTGAATTATTGCATACAGGATTTCTGTAATTCTAATGCACAGGGGTGCACTCGATGGGTCTTGTGGATTCTTCCTGCCTCACTGCAACAAACTATCAAGATTCTTTCTAGCTTTGTTTCTTTGTTTTTGCATTTCGACTTGCAGCCCAGGCATGCTGAGCAGCACCAGAGACTTTGGTTTCCTTTTAGCAATTCTATGAGATAGAGTGGTGCCTCCCTGGGGCTTTGCTTTTCATTCTCCTGGTGATAGTGGTGCTAAGATCTTCTTCTCTCTCCTTCACTCCCTCCACTCTCCTCTCCTTCTCTTCCTTTCCTTTCTTTTCCTTCTTCCCTTCCTCCCTTCCTCTCTTCCTTTCTTTTCTTTCCCCCAGCTGCCCTTGATCTTGCAAATGACCTTAAACTCCTCCTGATCTTCCTACGTTTGCCAACTTCAAAGTTCTGGGATTACAGGTGTACACTACCATGTCTGGCTGTGCTAAGCGTCTCTACAGACACTGTTTATGTACATGTCTTTCCTTGGAGAATGGTCTCTCCTACTCTTTTGCCCCCACCTCCCTTTTCTAACGTGCTGAGTTTTCTTGTTTTCTTATTGAGTTTCTGACTCTGTGAACATGCTGGATTGGATGCAAATCTCTGCCAGATTGGGGTTCACAGCCATCTTTTCTCTGTGTGTGATTCCTGCCTTGTTATCCAAGCTGTGCCATGCAGAGATGTGGCTCTTTGTTTTGAATGTTTGATTTTACAGACTGTGCAGTTATTATTGTGTGTGAGAAATTTTAGCTTGGCCCAAAGTCACAAACATTTATTTTCCTTTAAAAGTTTCATAGTCTAAGTTTTCATTTAACATTTAAAGTTAACCTGTATATCATGTGTAAATCTGGAATGAATTCATTTGGTAATGCTTTTGGAGAATTGGTACCTTTGGTGCAAATCCCTTGGACCATATATATTCGGGAGATACTTTGAAAGTGTTTGGGCCAGGTAACACTGATTACTGTCGTGTTTTCTGGTACCAGGGCAATCAGGAGTGGCACACTGATTCCTACCATGTTGTCCAGTACCCTATGTGTTTTCCTAGGGGTTAGACTCAAGTTATCAAGCTTGATGACAAGTGCCATTACTCCACTAAGTCATCATTCTGGCCCACTTCTGCTTTGGACTTTTGCAGAAAACTTCATACCATTTTCCATAATGGCTGTGCTATTTTACACTCCTCTCCATAGTGAAAAAGGTTCCTGTTCACTGCATCCTCACCAGAATTGCTGTTGTCTCTGTTCTCGGTGACAACCATTCTGACTGGGAAAGAGGGAACTCCAAGTAGTCTTAATTTTCATTTCTCTGATGGCTAGGGATGTTGAACACTTTTAAAAACATGTATTGGACATTCATATTTCTTCTTTTGAAAACCATCCTTTCATTTTGTTAGCCCATTTGTTGACTGGCAGTTTTGTTGATTGGCAGTGTTTTGTTTGTTTAATTTCTCACAAAACAAGGAATTCAACAGATGACTGGATAATGAAATTGTGGTTTATGTATCCAGTCGGATTTTATTCAGTAACAGAGAAAAATAAAATCATGAATGTTGTAGTGAAATGGATAGATCTGAAAAATATATTAAGTGAGGGGATCTAGAACCAAAAAGACAAATATTCCATGTTGTATCTCTATGGGGATACCAGCTTACAATGTATATATACATACATGCATGCACATGTATACGTATGTAGTATGTATGTATGTATGTATGTATGTATGTATGTAGGAGTGATTGTAGACATATGCTGTGAACCACCAAGGAGATTACTAGAGGAAAAGAGGGGAGCGAGGAGATTGGGCACAGGAGACAGGAAGAAAGGAAGGAGGTTGTGGGGTAAACAGAGTGGAGTCAGTCAGGGAATGGAAGAGAAATGGGGAGGATAATTAATAAAAATCCTGTACTGAAAATTATGAATGTGTATGCTAATTTAAAATTTTACATAAAATACTTGAGTGGGCAGGTCTTCCATGGTGAATGGCAGGTAATAGACCCTGACCCTGCACTTGTGCTGTGAGATTCTGGGCTTTCTAGAAGAGGGCTTCCTCACCTCTTTGTGCTAGCAGCCCTCTTTCTCCTGAGGAATTTTGAAGTGGCCCCAGGTATCCAGAAAGTTGAAACAGGTATCCAAATGAATCAGGTACTGAGGATACATCATTCGAAATTTATTTGAAAACAATTACCAGGCATCTGTAGAATTTTCCCACTCATCAAAGAGGAAAGCAAACATGCATATTAATGATAGGTATGTACTTGTTTGTGTATCGCAATACAGCCCAAAGATACGCTAATGAGATGCTTGCTGAAGAGTGGTGGCAGGAAAATATCACAAGTCTTTCCTTCCTGTTAAATTAAGCCAGTGCCTTTCTGTAAAGGCAGGAAATGTTATTACAGCAAAAATACCGTGATTCCTTAACATGTAATTGTTTGTGATCTGACCTGACTATTTTCCTTGTGCAGGGCTCCTTACCCAGGTATGCTGTGATGACATGGTTGATGCACAGTTGGCATGGTGTGTGTGCAGAGCCAGGGTTGTAGTAAAGTCCTGAGTTGTAACATGGGCAGACACTGCTGGAAACACCTACTGTTTCCAGGCATAATGCATGTTTGATTTTGAATCAAGTTTTGGGCCTATGTGTACCCAAAACTTTTACGGTGACCAGACTTCTTCAGCCCTCACTATTCGGGTGTGAGGACGCACATGGAGGTACTGCTTATAGAAGCTGGAAGACATAGAGGTGAAGGCCAGAGATGTCTGACTAAGATCAAAATGTCTTTCACTAAAGGACACAGACAGCAGAAAGATGTCTTTGTAGTATAATAGAACTGCTTCTGTGGAAACCCTCAGAGGATTTGGTCAAATAGTATTTTTGTAGAGGACTGGTATTCATTTTGTTTCAGTTAGAGACAAACATTTCTGTTCAGCTCACGGTGTGGGCACTTAGTTTTACAAGTTATGCTTATTGGCGTCCATTAATGTTACTTTTCCTCCCCTTTGGCCTTGTCATGTTACCTGCATGTATGTTTAAAGGGCAGACATTTGGTCTTGGATAACCAATTGGTATGCTCTTCCCTAAGGAAGACCATTTCTTCCCCTGTCACTCCTTAGTCACCTGTGTTCTTTGTCTAGGACTGAGGCCCCATGAGCTACCCCGTCAACTTTAGAATGCTTATTGGTATTGTCTTTGTTCAGGTAGCCATGGTGTTGAGACTACATGGGTACTGTTCTAGAAAACTCCCTGTTCTGTGACTCTTAAAATCGTTTTGTTCTCTTTTCTGCAATACTTTTTTTTTTTTTAAATACATGGACACAAAAGAATGCCCATTTTAGGGGAGTGGGATTTTGTTTTGTTTATTTGTCATTGTGGTTAAGCAGCATCAGGAAGCAGACTTACTCATCTTGGATTTTCTGCAGACCGTTATCAGAATTACCAGATTATGTTAATATTTGCCTACTGAATTCCACTCAACAACTCTCTTTCTTGGTTTGCAGGGGGCAGCACTGAAGTACTTGCCGACGATCGTCAATGATGTGAAGTTGGTGTTTGATCCCAAGGAGCTCAGGTAAGCTTCCTTGAAACAAACATTTGCTGTGCAGCTTGTTGTCAGAGCATTGAGTTTGGAGGATGCTCTCGGCTACCTCAAACCTGCAGAGGTCAATGCCCTGGATTGTGTGGAATCAAGGCTGTGGATTCTGTCTTTCTGTAGAGAAGGCTTTACCTGTCAACAGCCACTATGTTGTTGTTGGAAAATGGTTTACAGTACAATGGGACTATGACCCAGTGTTATCTCAGTTTCTTTGTCTGTGATAAAATACCCTAACAAAGACAACACAAGAAAGAAAGTGCCTATTATGGCTCATGGTTCAAGTTACAGCCTTTCATGGTGGGGAAGTCAAGTCACCAGGAGCTAAAGGTCATGTTGCATCCACAGTCAGAACACAGATGGCAAGGAATACATGCTAACTCCATGTGATGCAGTCTGGGAGCTCTGCCCAGGGAGTTGTTTCACCCACAGTTAAGACCAGTCTTCCCACGTCAATTAATGTCATCAGGACAACCCTTTATAGGCATGCTCAGAGACCTGTCTCCCAGATGATTCTGGCTCTTGTCAGATTGACAGTTAACATTAACAAACACAGCCAAATTTCCCATCTTTTATACTTTAGTGTTTGGTGGCTGGCTTAGTTTGAATTTTCAGTACCTAAAAAACTTATATGGGACCTTTTCTCTTCTGGTAGTCCCCATGGTATTAGGGGACAGGGCAGTTTTTCTCTCTGAGCTCTCCTAAATGAAGGGCTCTGAACCACAGGCATCATGGTCAGAAGTAGCCATCTATGATGATGACCACAGGCATCATGGTCAGAAGTAGCCATCTATGATGATGACCACAGGCATCATGGTCAGAAGTTGCCATCTATGATGATGACGATGAGGATGACTTCAACAATGATGATGACAATGACGAACCCTCTGAGGGTGTGGTCATTGAGCATGCCGAGTGGAGTATTGATCTTCCCTTCTCGGTTTGTGCCCCTTTCCAGTGCTCTTTGCTGTGTAATGCACAGATCCTATGGCCTTCTGACAAGTGCTTTGATGATGCGGTTAGCCTTTGATACCACGTGTGAGCCCAGCAGCCCAGTACACCTACTTTATATTTGACACAATGAACTATGTGTAGGAAATAGCACCATTTGTACTAACCAGACCCTCCTAATATCTAAGAGGACATTTGTCCCTGAGGGGTCATTTTTCCTTCTTTTTATATCCACCCTAAGCCATTAATGTCTTGAAATTGAAGGGCACGGGGCTCCTGGACAGCAGTCTCTCTGATTTGCCAGAGATCTAGTGTCCAACAGGGACATACTTATTTTCTGCTTCCAAGGCATTGACATTAGGGGTCTAGCTTAGCAGGCTCCAAATGATCAAAGAGAAACCTCTGTGACCCAGGATGTTGGTCTCCCCAGCTTCGTTTCTGCAAACTCCTTTTCTTGGAGTGTGGTTTTAAATGGTAGACCCTGGACCAGCCCCACACATGACCCTTGTACTTGTTAGATGCCAGACTCTGAGCTCTTCCTGAATCTTCTTAACGCAACATGACAGCCTAGTTTCTGGTTTTCATGATCCTTCAAGGGATCCAAGTGGATATTTGAGAAGTACAGGGCTGAAGATAGTGAGAGGATATGGAAACGCTTGTCTTGTATGAGCCAGAGCCATGACCAGACTTGTCCTTGATAGCTCATGGAGGGACACCATTCCTGCTTGTAATTGGCAGTTTTACCATGAGCTTGGAGCTCTGAGGAAGACCTATTTCCCCTGGGGCCACATGTCTTCACTCTCTGCTCTGTGCCTACATGAGCTTCTTTAATGCCTTCTATACCAGTTTTACAAATGACCTTATAATCATACACACACACACACACACACACACACACACTTCATATTTAGAAAGTCAATTTATGTTTTGTCTCCTTTCCATATGTTTATATGTGGTGCCATTATATATGCGTGTGTGTGCATGTGTGTCTCGGTGTGTGTGTGTGTGTGTGTGTGTGTGTATGTGTGTGTTTGTGCGTATGGAAGCCCAATACTAATGTGAATTTTCCTCTCTGTTGACTTTTCATCTTGTTTCATTGAGGCAGGGACTCTCAGTCAAATCCAGAGTTCACCAACAAGGCTAGTCCTGCTAGCAAGCTTGCTCTGAGTTCTCCACCCCCACCCCCTTTTTTTCTCTTTCCAGGGTTGGGATTGCAGGTGAGTGTCCACCCTCTGTATTGTGGGCAAGGGCACTAAAACTGAAGTGAGTCCTAGGGTTCCAAACTCAGACTTCTTACACATACACTTACATATCCCTCATATACACCCTCAGACAAACACTCTGTCACAGACTCACTCACACACATCCCCTCCCCCCCACCCCCTTCAAGTCAGCATTATTTCTTATGACCTGCTTCTGCACTTAAGATACCTTGTTTTCCTGGCATAGTGTCTTCCATATGGTAATTAGGAGTGACTCTGATTCCATCCCATCCCATGCTGGCCCATCTTGTATTTCAATCACAACAGCAGGCATCAGCTAGGTGTTCTCCCTGTACAAAGTGTTGTGCATGCACCAGTCAGATTCTGCGATGCTAGAGCACTGGTTTGATGTTAGCCTAATTTTGCTTGTCCTTGGTAACTCAGCTGATGAGTGCCACAGGTTCAAGGTGAACGTGGTCTTTTTGATTACAGAGAACATGCCCTAGTTGAGTGTGTCCAGTTTTTACCATTATAGAATATGCTAGGATATTTGAGCAGTTGCTCATTTTTTGAGTACTATAAAAAATATTACTTTAAGTCTTGTACAAATTTTATGTATGTGTACATATTATATATTATATAATATAGAACACATTGTAACATGCTTTTACATTTTTAGGAAATTCTCAAGTGACCAGGCCCCTTTCCTTTCCAACCTACATAGCTTGAAAGATCTAATATCTTCACATTCTTACCAACACTTATCACTATATGTAATTTAAATTTTACCCACTTAATCTATTGTAAAGTACAAACCAATGTTTTAAAACACACTCCCAGGGTGATCTTTGGGCCTGGATTGTATCAAGGCCTTTATCCATGCTGGTTTCAACCTTTCGGGGCCATTTCCTACCCTGGTGATTGTGCATCATCTTGGGACAGCATGGGCTTCTCAGGCTGGCTGTACTTCTGAACAGTGTGTCATTTGCCTTTCTCCTCATAGCAAGATGTTCACGGACTTCATCCTGAATGTTCCCGCGGGCTTGCTGACTGTCCAGAAGCTCTGCTGCCTGATTGAGATTGTTCACAGTGACCTCTTCACACAGCACGGTGAGTGGATCCCGGAGAATTAGGAAAG
>JADRCC010579062.1:6416-16767 GCA_019843855.1 Hylomyscus alleni
GACTTACAGGTAGCTGTGTGTCAATTAATGTTGGTGCTGAAAACTAATCTCGCATACTTTGAAAGTGTATCAAACACTCCTAACCATAGAATCGACGTCTCAGCTCATGACCTGAAACTTCTGACATACAAGATAATATATGGCTATTGTATTAAACAATCAAGATAATAGTAATTTGTTATACAAGTGAAAAACAACAAAAAACTTTTGTAAAATATACATTTCATATTAAAAACATTAAAAATTCTTTCATGCTGTTGGTGATGATGATGTATCTTGTAGGTTTACCTTTGTTATCAAATGGACCATTTGTTATAGACAGTGGGGGAGCCTGTGTGTATGTGCGTGTGTGTGTGTGTGTGTGTGTGTGTATTTGTATGTGTGTATGTGTTGGGCAGAGTGTATACAGAAAATAACTTCTGTATATTCTTAGTTTTATTCTAAATCTAAAACTGTTTTACAAAAGTCTAAAGGTCTTAAAAATTCTCCTTATCACAGCAAAAATGGTTAAACCTATTCATACCTTATATTAAAATTAAGGTGGTTGGCAAGGATGCTACTGTGTATAAAGTGAATTAATGAGAAACCACAGGGAATATCACATTTGGACTGATGTCAGCTGCTTCATTTATAAAAGTGTTTTAACGTTTATATTGTTATTTATTGTTCTTTAAATACAAAATGTCCTCTGTAGGCCCTTTGTATTTGAACATGTGGTCCCCAGATGGTGGTGATATTCTGCAAGGAAGAGGTACCCACTTAAGAGCCAACATATAATAAGGACATATGCTCCACTATGTTCATAGCAGCCTTATTTATAATAGCCAGAAACTGGAAACAACCCAGATGTCCCTCAACAGTGGAATGGGTACAGAAGTTGTGGTACATCTACACAATGGAGCACTACTCAGCTATTAAAAACAATGAATTTATGAAATTCTTAGGCAAATGGATGGATCTGGAGAATATCATCCCGAGTGAGGTAACCCAATCACAAAAGAACATACATGGTATGCACTCACTGATAAGTGGATTTAGTCTAGAAGCTCTGAATACCAAAGATAAAATTCACAAACCACATGAAGCTCATGAAGAAGGAAGACCAAAGTACGGATACTTCAGTCCTTCTTAGAAGGGGGGACAAAATACCCATTGGTAGAGATACAGAGACAAAGTGGGGAGCAGAGACTGAAGGTAAGGCCCTCCAGAGGATGGCCTTGTGGGACATCAGTGAGAGGAGAAGCCCTTGGTCCTGTGAAGACTCGAAGCCTCAGTGTAGGGGAATGCCAAGATGGGAAAGAGGGAGTGGGTGGTTTGGTGAACATGGGGAGGGGAGATGGGATATGGGATTTTTGGAGGGGAAATCAGGAAAGAAGATAACATTTGAAATATAAAGAAAATATATAATAAAAAGAAATAAATTAATAAATAAATATTAGAAAATGTACTTGCAGTAACAAATCTTGCACTTAAGCCATGTAGGGTAAACACTGAATAAAGAAAGTAACTAACTGAAAAAAAAAAGTAGAACCTTTCTGGTGGAAGTAGAAGGCCTCTGGGAGTGGATTTTGAGGTTTTATAGCTGCTCTTTTCCTGTTTACTCTCTACTTTATAATTATATGGGCAATGTGACCTGCTGCCTCATTGTGTCACTACTATATCTTCCTATTCATGATAACTATTCTCTCAAAGCAGAATCCAGAATAAGTCTTTCTTCCTTTAACTTGCTTCAGGTCAAGCATGTGGTATAGCAACAGGAAAGGTAACTGCAATACTATCCTATCCATTCTTTGGGCTATGAAGAAAGCTTTGAAATGACAAATGAATTTACACATCTAGTATGCAGCATGGTTCTTTCAATCAATTCTTTGGATGTCTCAATGGGGTCCTTTTAGGAAGAAGAGATGAAAAAGCTCATTGGATGAACAGAGTTTAGCAAAGGTAAATTAGCAAGTTAGCGAAATGTCATTTAGGCCATATCTGCGATGGCTTTCTGAAGAATCAAGAAGACTGTTTTTCAGAGTTGAAGACAGTAGCATAAGCTTAACAACAAACCTGCCTGGACCCACTCAGTGACTATGCTGGCAGTGTGTGGGGCTTGCTCTCCATTCGTAATTTGGAGATTCTGTATGAACTATATTTTTCCTTCATCCTAGAGGGGGCATCTGTGTCCTCTACTCTTTCTTTCTGATTTCTTTACTAAGTGCTCTAGCTAAGTTAGATAGTTCAGAATGTACCTGTAAGTATTATGATATGCCCTTTGTGTGGTTCATTAGAATGGTGTGTCTTTTTGTAGAGAAACTTAGACTGAGAGCCTTAAACCCTACCTCATTTTCCATTCCTAAAACACAACTCTAGAACAAGTACCACATGCTCAACAATGTTTTGAGTAGCAAACTGGATAATTATGTGGACTCTTCCCAGAATTGAGTTGCTATGTCTAGAGATATACCTGGTCCAACCTCTAAAACCATAAATTATAATTGGCAAAAACTCAATTTCATGGACTCATCCAGCATGTTTCAAACTAAGCTTTACTTTATGCACAGATATATTACATTTCAAACAATGACTGTTTTTTAACTTTAAAGAAATATGAGCATATTTTATATTATAGGATGAACCTGAATATTGGGGACTGTCATATGACTTTTGCACCCCAAAAAGGAAACCCATGCTGGGGCCATGTTTTTCTGCAAGAGAAGAAACAAAATATTTGCAAAAAGAAATGGTTATGTTAAATGACATCTATGTTACAGCTAAGTAAAAGTAAAAATTAAAAAAAAAAAAAACTTTCTTCAATGTAAGAAGTAAGTTTTCTCACCAGGTCAAATGAAGAAAATAGAGAGACATGGTAGAATGAGGGCCACACTCCATCTCAGCACCGCAATTACTTCAGAATGTAAGCTGATTTATCATCTACGTTAAATTGTAGTTACAAACTACAAACTTAAATTTTCCAAATTTTGTAATTTGAAAAAATATTATTTAAGAGTCATCTATAGTATATATATATATATGCATATATATGCATACACAGTATGGTACCACTTAGTGATAATTAAATTAACATAAAATGAATGCAAATCAATACTGGACTTCTAGGGACTCACTTTCCTTTAACAGTTAGTTACCCAGTGATGTTTGAGATGCGCTAGTTCATTTGCTACACAGAACCACAAATCTAGGATGGGAAATAACTTTCTTTTTTTCTTTTCTTGCTTGTTAGCTGCCAATTTTTATAGCAAAAGACATCTTAACTAGATAAAATAAATGTATGAGCATATAGGTAGAGAAAGCCAGTCAGGGAGAGGGCACAGGAAAGGCTTAATAAGTAAGGACAAATGCAGTTATTTGGACTTCCAGGGATCCCTTCTCATCCAGCAAGATGTTGGCTGATTAACTTCCTCTTTCCTTGTTTGACAAGGTGGAGTCATGGACAAAAATGGACTTTTATTTAATGTAAGTTTTCCTTTTTTTTTAAAGATTTATTTATTTATTACATGTAAGTACACTGTAGCTGTCTTCAGACACACCAGAAGAGGGCATCAGATCTCATTATGGGTAGGTGTGAGTCACCATGTGGTTGCTGGGATTTGAACTCAGGACCTTCAGAAGAGCAGTCAGTGCTCTTAACCGCTGAGCCATCTCACCAGCCCCCTGTAAGTTTTCCTTAAAGAAGGTTTATTTCTATACTGTTGTCTGAATTCTTCCCCCTCTTATTTCTAAAATAATCCTATGCCCAAAGACCATATTTGGGGTGAAGCCTTCTGATCCCCTATAGCCATATTTTGGGAGCATCCTCTGCATTATTATGCCATCACCACCAGTTGTTGAATTCCATAGGTACAAGGATTTAAGTGTGTTTGTCAAGATGGGTGTCTTGGGAACGTCATCCTCAAGTCTATGTATTGATGGAGTTTGGAGGTAGTTTTTGGAGGATAATAATGGTTAGCAAAACCAGGGACCTGAGCCTTCCTTGGGTGGCCTTATAAGAAGAAAGGGTCTGGAGAGATAGGCCAGTGGATAAGAGCAGTGTTTGTTCTTCCAGAGGACTGAGATTTGATTCTCAACATCTATATGGTGGCTCACAACTGTCTGTGACTCCAGCACCAGAGGAGCTGGCATCATTTTATCACCTCCACAGGCACTGCATTGACATGGTGCACAGATATGTATGCAGTCAAATCACACATATTCATAAAAAGACAAACGTAGGTTGTTAAGAGTAGAGGAAAGTCGAGTTAACACACTATTTCTCTGCACAATGCATTAGATCTTATTTTGACAGAGCAAAATGGCACTGTCAAGATTCTGGCAGCTACATCCTGCATTTCTTGGCCTCCAAAGCTGAGAGAAATGTCTTTTCTCTGTGATATGATACTCTTGCAATATGGCATTGTGTTAGACCAACAGAAAATGAACTAAGAAGAAACTGGCATCGAACCAAGGATTAGTCCTAGTATTTTCTATCAAAACTAATTTTATTATAATTCACCAAATTAAATTTCAGACCCTCCTTGCTTTTTTCTAAATTAGAAATTAGACACAAGTTTTAGTATTTCCACTGATTTCTCAACAGGAAGGGAAACACTTCACGGAGTTGGGCTTGGAACAATGACTTTGGAGATTCTCCTATCTCATGGATTCACTGTACTTGGGCAATGGCTAGGAGATGGAATGCCTGGTATGTGGTGGAGAATTAACAGCAGCATTAGCCTTGAGTAGCTTTTGTAGTTTTGTCATATTGAGGAGAAAAGAATGTGGTGATTTGAAGTTATATTTGAGAACAGAGAGACTACTGGACTCCCAAACCCTTACACCACAAGCTCATACAGATGACAATGGCCAAACATATTTGACTTTGTCATGAAAAATATTGCTTTAGAGATTCGATATTTATTTAAAGGGATCTTTATGAGATTCACTCAAAATTGTGACTTAAAACTTCATTGTTGCTCACAGAGCTTTTAAGCTCTGTTAGATGATGAAGCATTAGGTTTGAGTCATGTAAAAAGAAGCAAAAAACCGACCTCACCCAGATCTTGTTGCAGGTACTGATCTACTTCTCCCATCAGCACCTATTTTTCGAGTGCTTGGAGAAATTGTAACACAAGAGAATTTGAGGGTGGTGTAACTCTTTTGTCTTTTGATGACAGACAAAGAGAAACAAAGAGATACCAATAACAACTGTGAGATACGAGCATTCAAAATGTGGTAAGGATTTTAAGGACAGATTTGGAAAGTCTGAAAAGAGGTCTGAGTTTCAGAAAGAAAGTTTGCACTTTATAACTTAAATATGTGTGGTAGAGGACAAACAGGTTGCAAAAATTATAACAAACCAAAACAAAAATCCAGGTGATTGCCAGATAACAATGAAAAATGGTACCCTTTCTATTTCCTGACTCGGGGCTTCCCGGTATTTCTTTCTCATGTTGGGATTATGAAAATAGTCAACAGTAAGGAAAAAAGAGGAGAGGCATTGTGAACTTTCCTTCCAATTGTTTTGAATAGAGGCTAACATTTTTACATCAACATTTGAAATGAAAATCCAGTTAAAACAGCCAGGACCACGGAAGGGCATTGTGCTGTGGGTTCTCCCTGAGTCTGTCTTTCAGCTCCTGGAGTCTGTTGCCTGCTTTGCTTTTCTTTCAGCATCTGAATGAAGCCTTGTGTGACCAGCTGGACACTGTTTATTTTTACACGTTCCATGCACTCATAAAATTACAGAATATACTAGGGGCTTTTCTTTGAGATCCAATGGGAGTCACTGTTGGTTCTGAGTGCGTCTGTTTCAAGAGAAAAAAAAAAGATCCAGGAACAATGGAAAATTAGAAAGAACTCGAACATTTTCTATGTGGTATTTCCACATCTCATACAGAAAAGTTTTAAAAGTATAAAGAAGTCAGAGTTAAGAGACAATTTAGAGGGAAATTGGGAGCACAGCAAATCATGGTTGTAAGAAACAGTTATGTACTCCTTAGGAGACATACTGGTTAGAGGAAGCAAGAGCCTTTGAGAAGGCTGGCTAGTCTTTCCTCTAAGCTCCGGACTTTGGTCTTTGTAGCAAAAGTTTGAAAAGTATTATAAGCCAGATAGAACATAAAACTTTAATCTCCAAGATTACATAAAATTTCTAAGCTAATATAAAAATAGCATAATATTCAGACAGTAATAAGACCAATAGTCATAAGAACTAACAAAAATGTTTCAAGTTAGTTTTCAAAACTAATCACCTTCTCCCCCTCCCCCTGCTTGGTTTCTTAAAAAAAATATAACAGTCTGCTTATATGAAAGCTGGTATTTTTATATAGTAAAAGAAAATGAGGGTTAGTGTTACCTTTAGATGGGTAAATGATTGAAACAGAATAGTTATGACTTAAATTTTGAATGTTACTTTATTAATATAGAAAAGGTAAAATGAAATTTATTCTTACATAAATAGTACAAATTTCAATTATCTTACTTTAGAAAATCTCAAGAACATCAGAAAATCATACTAGTCACTGTGTCTCAAACTGGGACATCATATAAGATACAGTAAACACATTTCAAGAAGTAAGAAAGACTCTATCATGGAAGTGCAGAGAATCCAGACCTCTCCTTCTTTATCATTTGCTGATTCTTGACAACTCTTCTCATAATGTCTGATCAGGTTCACCCTTCAGGAACAGGAATGTAACAAGTTAAATTCAACAGCTTTGCAAATTCTTAGGGTAAAATTATTCTTCTTAAGCCCCCCAAAATAACTAGGGAGCGGAAGATAAGGGGTATGAAAAGGCAAGACCTGAGTTAATACTTCAGACATGATTAAGAGTTAAATATTGTAATCATAGCCATAGAACTCCTCAACCAACCACCAATTCAGTATAGTGAACTACTGACAACTTCATTGATATTGTATGAAATATTGAGACTATTTTCAAATTAAGTTGTAGAAAATACAGTTTTAAAATAAATTTTTAGTATTTTTAAATGTGTGTATGGGGTGGGGAGTATATAAAAGTTCAGGTCCCTTCAAGCTGGAAGAGGGTACGTTCTCTTGTACCCTGGAGCTAGCATTCAATGTAGTTGGAAGCAACCAGACATGGGTGCTGAGAACCAAATTCTAGACCCCTCTTTTATGCAAGAGCAGTACATGCTTTTAACTACTGAGCTGTCTGTCTAACCCAGAAAATTATTTCTAAAAGTACAGTGATTTTCTGTAATGGTCTCTATCTGTGGCAAAGAAAAATTTTCTTGATGAAGGGGTGAGCTTATCTGTAGATACAAGTAAAAATATTTAGAACTTATTTAGCGACTATGATGGTTTAGAATAGTGACTGTTTTAAGTTCTTTTCCAAAATCCATGACTTCATTAGCCCAATTTCTTCCTCATAGAATAGAACAGCAATTGCTTGTCTAACAGCAAATAGCTCTGAATGCATAACACACAAGTACATTACAAAAACCGAGAAGATTGTGTTTGTATCTATATATCTAGAAATATATATATTTAATAGAAAAGAGGCTATAATTTTTAAAGAGAGAGTTATGAGTTATATTGGAGAAATTAGAGGGACTGAAAGGAAGAAGTGATACATTATAGTAAGAATCCTTTGCTCCATAGCATTTTGCAGCTGTCACAAAGTAACTATGTTAGGCACCAACATTCACCATCTGTAACTTCTCAAACAGCAATATCAAGAGTGTACTTTTAAGTCTTATTTGCAGTTGAGCAATGATGTCCAGAGAACTGGCCAGACTTCTCATTACCCATAGCATGTCAAAAGAATGTCAAGGTTAAAGAGAGAGCCTATTTCTAGTTTTCTCTGTAATGGTCAATATGTATGCCTTTTGATTATTCCTCCTAAACTAAGCCCAGTCTGAAGGAAATGTAGATTGTCTGTTCCCAGTTGGGTTTTGAAAAATAATGCTGATAATGGGTTTATTAATAACTAGGGGACAAATTGAGCAATTCTTGAAGCAATAGGATTGGAGAGTTCTCTTCTTTTGGGTGGGAGTTCAGAGTGATAATGTAACAATGTAACAATGTAAATATGTAAATATGTAAATGTAAATGTAATGTAAATGTAAATATGTAAATAATGTAAAAATGTAACAGGAAACATTAGAGGAAGGTCAGCTAGCAAATATGAGTTAGTGACACTCATGTTTGGAGTGTCATTGACATCTGGGATGAACACGGTATGGAGGAGCTAGACCATAGATAGAATCCCCAGCTGGTAGAGAATGGGGCATCTACTGAGAAAGGCTGAGTTTATAAAATGTGATAGAAGAATACTAGAGGAGGTCAGAAGAAATTTTTCTTGTCATACGCAGCAGCAGAAAAGATGGATTCAAAATGATCACAAAGTAAAGAAACCTAAGCTGAGGAGCAGCTAAGATGATGTTACCGGACTTGGCAGGTGGCTTGCAATCAGACTTAAGTAACTGCTCTCTGGATAAGGCCCGCATAGAGAAGCCCATGGCAATATTTGGAAGTAGTGGAAGCTTTAGGAAGTTTGATCTTTCTGTGAAGATGTTAAATGTTAAGTCTTTGATGGCACCAACTTGTTTTTCCAGTTGCATCCTGGGTATCACAAGGTGAACAGCTTTGTATGCTACAGGCTCCGAACAAAGCTAACCAATCACAAACTAAAATCTCTAAAACTGTAACCTTTCCTCTCTATAAGATGAATGTCTCAGGAATTTTGTTATGGTGCTAGAAATATACCACAGTGATACATAGGAAGATTAATAATTTGTTTCCAACAGAGTTCTTTATTGGAATTGTCAGGAGCCATAATGGGACAAACTAGCAGGTTATCATTCCGAAATGCCCTGCTTCCGATTTTTATATAATCTGTGACAGGTGTGCCCTTATTAAGCAAGACTGTAAAGGATTCATTTTAGGAAAGATCCCTGCTATTAATATGCTTTTCATGTTATTATTATACATATATAATAATCATTAAGTAATAGCACACTCCTTTTGGAGCATATCTGTGCAGATCCATGAAGATGTACTGTCTTAAAGTGATGCTACATAGATAAATAGATGACTTAAGAGTGTATGTTGATCCTGTAAGAATTCTTAAAAGTATATTAGTGATCATTAAGCTCGTTTATAGTAGTATTGCTATTAGGTTCTCTTCTGATAGTCAAAACTGTGATGAGAACTCTGCCAGTCTCCCAAGTGTCACCAGGTAATTGCTCTTAGATGGTAACCAGACTTTCTCCTACTCAGAGCACATTCCAAGAGGTTGTAAAACAATTAACCAAAGATCATAAAAAGGGAACTAATGATTTATTATAGATGCTAGGACAGAAGATAAAATATTGACTGGGTTTATCTGTACAAAACTTCACTAATAACTAAGTTATGGTTTTAAACCTTTGGTGAGCCTGTGAAGCTGAGACAGGTGATGGATGTTTAGCTAGATAATTACTCCTAATGTATATGCATGTAAACATTCTCTGTTGTAAACTTCTATTTCAGTTTATGATTTGAACTTTTGGTGAACTTTTTAACATGTGATCATGTATTCTAAAAGATGTTTAAGGACTGAGGACAAAGAAGAGTCAGAACTGGGGGACTGAGGTTAGAGAAACGGAGGTGACAAGAACTGAGCTGAGAAAGGAACTGAGCTGAGGAGGTTTTTAGAAAGAACACTTTTTAGATTGGAAGAAGAATGCAGAGTGGAATAACTTAGAAACTATAGGTAACATAAAATACAAAGAGAACAATGTGCAGTATGCAGAGGGAAAAAGGAAAAAAGAAGATGCTGCAGAGAGCATAAGGAGCAGGCAGCTTCTCCTTACCAGGGGACAGAACAGTCCCATGGTAAGAACAAAGCAGGCTTAGTCTTATTAAAAGAAACAAATTTTTTTTCTTACAAACATGGGTTTAATTCATTTAACATTAAAAGGTAGAAGCCATTTCTTTCTCTATGTAATAGATTGGAGCTCTATTTTTCATACAGAATGAGTGACTTCTTTCTGCACTGGTGCTCGTTTTTTTTTGCACCATATGCATATATAAGTATGGATGTGTAAGTATGTAACTGTGAGAATGTGTGTGTGTGTGTGTGTGTGTGTGTGTGTGTGTGTGTGTGTATGTGCGTAAGTATGTAATTGTGAGAATGGATGCAAGCTGGGCCCAACTGGGTATGAATGAAAATGTATAAATGAATAAATGAGCATGAATGAATCTGTATTTGAATTTATGTGAGATTATGCATATTTGTTTATGTAAAAGTTTTTCCTTATAGGAGTGTTATTCTCTTCTCCTGGGAAGCTTATTGCTCCAAACTTCCCCCTAACCTGACAAGCAAGAGGCATCTGGACAATAGGGAAAAGGCTCTAGCAA